>VMDR010013297.1:0-25182 GCA_007922815.1 Macrotus californicus | reverse complement strand
ACTGAAAAAAATATATGTAATTTGAGGTTAGCTGAAGGCTCTGTCATTGATCAACAAAAGTTCTAAACAGAACCACCAAAAGGGGCAGTGGAGTGTCCCAGGTATGGGCTTGGGGTGAGGCTCTTGATTGGTGCATCTCCCCCAGACCGCAGTTAGAACTGGAGAAGTTCACGATGCAGGGAAGTCCAGTTCGATTTAAACCATATTGACCAGACCTAGGCTCGCTCACTTGCATTTTAAAAAAGAAGCCATATTTATTCACAGAGGTTAGGGAATAGATATAAGTATTTAATTACCAAAAGAAGTTATCTAAACATGAAAATAAATGCAGTAAATTTTGGGGTCCCAAACAACAATACCATTTGATTAGTTTAGATGTTGACTCTTTGAGTGTCTTTTGAATGTCAAATATAAGATACACCAGTAGATATTAAAGGGAAATACTATCTACAGAGCTTTTCTTAATGAAATTATCCGCTGGTTTTCAAAATGATAGTGAGTATAAAAGAGTCTATTTGATACAACATGTACCAAGTTTCATTAAGTGCTTCATAAGCTACTAAGGGAAGGCGGAATTTTTTAGTTGATTCAAATATTCAGAGTAATATAACATTGCAGACGGAACTATTCTGTAAGACATAGTACTGAAGAAAGCACATCACTTGCTAAAAAATGAGGAGGTAGGAGAAGAGGAGGCAGAGGAGAAGAAGACTGGGGAGAGGAGAGCCCTGGATCAGCCGTACCCCTACCTGAAATGGGAAATACAGCAATCCAGGTAAACTGGAACCTTTATTAGCCCATTTTTGAAACACCCACTGACCTGGCCAACAGAGAGTTATCTAAATACAACCTGTGTTCATCGAGTGAGTACCGAAGTTTTGAACCCAGGTGGAGATGGGAGCTGCTGGTTAGGAACAGGAAGGGCACTGGGAAGGAGGGGTGGAAACATGAGTGACCTCAGAGAAACTGGAGAGGGCCAGTGCTCATTCCTCTCAGATGCCCACCTTCTCTCTCCACCTTTGTGTAACGACAGCCCTCTTCGATTTTGATCTCTTTGCCTTCTTTTCTTCCTTTCTCCGCTGCACTTTGCCTTTGTCAAGATTTCAATTCATAGCTGACCCTGAAACTATTTTTTCATATGGCAGCAATCAAAACTTTTCCTTGTGAGTGAAACACTCATATATTCACTGATATAAATTTTCAGCGAATGGAAGTTGCACATGCACATAACATTTTTCAATTGCTTACATATAATTTCTCTTTTTTTCTCCATCGCCTCTCAGGTGTCAAGAAAGCTTTATTTGGTACCTTGCTTTCTGAAGAGATGGGCCTTATTAGATGTGGTAAGAAATTCTACATCACAGCTTAATATTGTCACCATCGTTTTGTTACTCTCAACTGGGTCACAGTTACTGAGAAAAGGGGTGAGAAATTCTTAGAGGGTCATAAAATATGGCAGTGAAATAAACACTGCACAAATCTTCAACCCTGTCGGTTCTGGGCATTTCGAGCCCAATTTGTGGGAGAGGGGTTAAGGAGGAAAATAGGGAGTGAAATTCAGTGATTAAGTACAGTAGGGAGGGGCTCACAAGTGGAAAAGGAGCGAGCATTTATGAGTGATGCAAATCTCCCAAGTTTCAGAACAGCAATTAGAATACTAAACTGTCTACACAGCCTTTGGATGCTCACACAAGTGGAAGAAAACAAGATGGACGTCTTCGAAATCTCTCAGAGCTATTCATTTTTTTCCATACCTGAAGAGAAAGCTTTTAATCCCCAATGATCTTGTATCATATTTATCATTCCTTCCTAGAGTTTTCGTCTCAAGGTTAGAAGGCTATTGGGCCTTTCTTTGGTGCAGAGAAATTACATTTTATGTTCTATTGAGGTTTCTGTTATTCTTCTTGGCTTCTGATTATTAATCCCAGAATGTTTCTTAGATAATATACTACTTTGATTAATACTGATTCTGTTTCCCTTTTGTTTAAGTTAACATATTACTAGTAAATAATATTAAGTACATGAAATATTTCATTGTCTCAAAATTATCTCATTCTCTCCAAAAGATAATACAAAACTTAGTTCTCAATTAGTTGATTCCATTGTAAACCAAACTTCATTTCTCTCCTGGCTTGCCTTATTGATTCTGGGCTTACTTTTTGGTTCTAAGTGGTTTTCCAGTAAAGCAATACTAGACAGACTAGTATAGTGATTGCCATTCCCTAGAAACAGGTTAATAAGAGACAGAAAAGGAAACGGCTTTGAGTAGAAATATTTAAATCTCTGGCATATAATAGTGCCTTTCAGAAATGTGCAATTCAAAAACTCACGTATGATCCAATACAAACACTTATATTCAAGTTTGTATTTTTCCAGTCACTGTTGTTTAACAGTGAACATACAAGGGAACATGAAAGGGAACATACAAGTGGATTCTCTTTTGACCACAGGTATATGTAGTTTTCTCACAAAACACTGACATTTCATCTGTACTTATCCAATGACATCACTGACATTTCTAACAAGAAGTCCAAATTTGTGGCAAAGATCAAGTTAATTTGATCCAGGAGCTTTTGAGCAGAACACTGGAGTGGTCTTTCTAAGTTGGAAATGTATTTTTTCCTTATTTTCTTTACTTTCAAAATATTATTCTGGTCTAATACCCATAAATAGGTGGTGAACTGAAAAAGAAAGCGGGGAAAGATTCCTTCATCATAGCTGGAAAAATACCCACTCTATCACAGATCTTCGGAGAATAACAGATAAACAAACAAGAACTTTGACAATAAGCAGTTCACCATTACTTGGCACTGACAAGAAGCATATATGAGTACATAATGTTAGAATTCCTTTCAAATAATCCGGATAGGCATTTTGGAGAACTAATGTATCAGATCAATCCTGTGGATGGCAACCTGGAGTTACGTCTTACATTGACAGAAACATGCTTTCATTTACCAATCAAACAGCTGCAGTTTAACAAGAAGAGACTGGGATTCCTGAGTGGTGACTTCAGAACTTCAGGATTTTACGTTAACAGAGTGGCCAGAGCTATAAACCTGCTGAGTCAAGAGTTATAGTAAAACTCCCCACCTAGCAATCCTTCATCTGGACAGCTCAGGCAGCCACCATGCACATGGCAGAGGCTTTGAAAGATTTCAAATGAAATTAGGCGGATTAGTTAATACTGTGACAAATAGCAGCTTTGGTTGGGAAGTTAACTGTTAGTAAGGCAAAGCCCCCCAGCACAGTTCACCACTGACAGGAGCAGAGGATTAAGTTTAATACCAGGTTCTGCATCCTTTGCATCACCACACGAATTAATCAGCCTAAAACAATGCAGATCACGAGAAAGTAAGGCTCTTTGTTTAGTAAAAAGTAACAGACACTATTTTAATGTACTGTGTTAAGACTATGGCACATTAAAACTTAATTTCAGAAAAGAGGTAAAATTTGGGGGCTCATCAACTGAGAAGCCCAGAGTCTGGGATTTTCTGGCACAGTTGCCTCCAGGAACCAAGGAGAGAGATGTGTGTGATCCTCCTTCCGCCCAAACCTCACCACCATTCTTTTCTTGACTGCCCTGTGCTTAGTCCCATAGACAGATACACATATTCCACATAATAGCAAGATGGACACACTGTTTGGGGTGACATCATCCTAAAAGTCTGAGATAGGAGTCTCCACACTGTGTCCTTACATGGTAGAAGGAGTGAGAGATCTCTCTGTTGTCTCTTTATAAGGACATTAACCCCATTCATGAGGGCTCTACCCTCATGGCCCCATCACCTCCCAAAGGCCCTATCTCCAAATGTAATCTCACTGAGGATTAGGTTTCAACATATACATTTCAGGGAGGACACAAACATTCAGTCTGTAGCAGAGGGACTGGTTTCCAAGAGTCCTTATATCCATATTCCATGGACGGATTCTGATTGGTCTTTTCTGACATGATGCCCATTCAAGATCCAGTCACTGATCAGGGAGATCAGGTCCTGGACTGGCCAGTCATAAGTCCCATCCCCATCCTTTAGCACTAAAATCAACCACCCCAATAAAACCACGTGGCATGAGTAGTTAAAAGGCTACACACACATCATATGTCTACTACAGACACATTATCTTTTCAGTCCATTCAGGTAGTGTTTATTGAGTACCTGCTATGGGCCAGGCCTTGTGCTAAGCCTTACAAAACCAGAAAGAGGGGGATTGAAACTCATGATTCTTTCCATTGCAGTATCACAAAGTACTGCAATTCATTGCAGCCTCATTTTCATGCCATCTTTCAGTTCATTATGTTGGGTCATATTGTTGGCAGGTATTGCCAGAATTGAGACTGGAACAAAGTCAAGGAATTTTCATCCAGGCTGGATATCACTCTCATGGGCTAAGAACTTTAACCAGAACCCAAAGCTTTAGGGCTAGACTGAAATCATTGCTTTATTGGCTGCGACCAAATAGGCTAATTCTGTGGTCTCTTTTTCCCCACACTCATCAGCATCTGTACTTTCTGCACCCAGATATGTTCACAACTCTCCTCAAGACATCCCACCTTAAACATGGCCTTAAACATGCCAACAAATAGACAGGGAAACCAACCCCATAAACTACTTCTTAAGCTAGTGCTATATTTCTTTCAACCTCATCTTTATTGTCAAACATCTTGACCCAACAGTGAATATTCATTGTTTTCAAGATCTTGCCTCTCCCTAACCTGATTTCTTTTTCCTACCTATTCATTCAAATTTCTCCTCTACTGTCACCAATAGCCTTCCTACTACCTATCTTGCACCATTTCTGTGGCATTTGCTACTGATGAACAGTTTTTTAAAACTTTACTTTCTCATCTTTTTGATGAACAAAGGTCTTTGTATTATTCTTAGCTGACTTTTCTGTCCATACTCCCTTTATTTATTCCTCTTCCTCCAGCCATTTCCTAAATATTGCCATGCTTCAAGCAGACACTGTTGGCAGCCTACTAGATACCCATTCCTCCCCAAGACCAGGATTTTGGCCAGGGATCCACCTCTCCTCCATATGGTTAGTGAGTGTTGAAAGGAATAGTCAGGAAGATAGAGGAGGGTCTACCCAGAAAACCATGATCATTCTGGTCGTTTTGACAGTGTCTGGTCCAGGGAAGTACCTGTTTGAAACTAGAGGGCAGATACATGAGGGGTGTGTGGTGCTTCTGTGATGTTGTCTTGATGCTAAGAAAAAGGCTTCTGAAGATCTAGTCCCTTACCTGTCTAGAAACTGTCACAACTAGATGTAAGGCAGCCTGCTTTCCACCCAGCTAAATACTGAGTCTAGGAATGGAGAACAGTGCTAAAAGAACAATGGAGAAGCAAGGCTTGGACTCCAACCTATCTCTATACTTCTTTCTTTGGGGAATAATTCGTGGTCTTATTGTTTAAGCCACTTTGAGGTGAGATTTTGTGTCTTTTGCCACCTAAAGCATCCTGTAACTTGCCCTAAATCTGTATGGCTGTTAATTACTGCTTCTTTTCTCAGTCCTGCCCCCTTGGCAATCTCATCTGCCTGCCAGGGTTTCACTTATTAACCTTCTGGATGTAGGATTTCCAGGCTGTGGCTCTCAAAACAGAAGTCAGCCTTTTTTACTTACAATTGAATATCTGAACCTGCATGTTCCATGCAAAAGCCAAATTCATTCAATACCAACCATCATACCTCAAACTTCCCTCTGACATCCTCTTTTCTCACATGGAAATCCATATTTGGTGACATCAATCTATTTGTTCCTCTCATTTTCCATTACACTGTGTTCTCCTAATGTTGTCTCAAGGTGTCCCTTTGGTTTTTATTCCTCTAGTTATCTGTAACCTAGACGATAAGACCCCTGCCTTATTTTTCTCCCTCCAGCCCCTCTCTAACCAAGTGTGTACTGTCCAATGCATCAAGGTTTCCTTTCTAAAGCAGAGCTTCATCATCTCATCCACTGATCGAAAACTTCCGTGATTTCTCACAGGCTACTGAACAATGTGAATAACTGGACAGTTGTCAGTCAAGACCCTCTGTCATCTGTCCCAGCCTACCCTACCAAACTAATATCCCATTGCTTGAGTGCAATTCATCCAACACTCAAGGTAAAGTGGACTTTTTCTAAATGTACTTCATACTTCCTGTCTTCCTTTTCCCATGCAAGCTGTTTCTCTTGCCTAAACGTCCCTCGCTTCATCCCTGAGCATCAGATGTGTCCCTTCTGCATCCCCTTAAATTGCAAATGTCCTATTATCTAGCGTTTTTTGACCTTTCTATCAGGATACAGTGCTTCCTTCCTTTGTACCACCAGAATAGCACATGGTACCTCAGCTATGACACAATTATCTTGTTCTATAATTATGTACATTTTTTTTTTACTTATTAGATTTAAAGTCTTTAACATCAAAAACTAAACTCCATAGATTCTGTTGCCACTCGACCTTTGCTTGCTTGTTGTATTAGTTGCTATTGCTGCTGTAAGTAATGACTGCAGACTTAGTGGTCTAGCACATTACAAGTTCTGTAGGTCATAAATCCAAAGTCAGTCTCACGGAGCTAATGTCAAAGTGTGAGCAGGAATGGTTCCTTCTGGCGGTTCTAAAGGAGACTTCCCTTGCCTTTTCTTGTTTCTAAAGGATGCCTGCTTTTCCTGGCTTGTGGACAACTTCCTCCATCTTTATAGCCCACAGTGCAACATCATCCTGCAATGTGACACTTCCTTTGTAGTCAAATCTCTCCCTGCTTCCCTCTCACAAAGACACTGCATGATAATCCAGATAATCCCAGATAACCTCTCCTCTCAGGATCCTTACCTTAATTACATTTTCAAAGTCCTTTGCCCTGTTAGGTAACATTCAGGGTTCGAAGGCTTAGGCTATGGATATTGTAGGGGGTGGGGGAGTTATTATTCGTCTACCACACTTGATAATGATTTGTTGATTCTACTTAATAATGCTTATAACACGACCTGCTCTCCTCACTGGATGAAAAGAGCAGGGCATGCTTCCTGGTGTAATGGCAGAGACACTTCATTTCTTTAAAATGACATTCTCTCCTTTCTTTAAAAAAAAAATTATTTATTTATTTATTTATTTAGAGAGAGGGTGAGGAAGGGAGAAAGAGAAACATCGATGTGAGAGAGAAACATCAATTGCCTTCCATACTTCCCCAGACCAGGGATAAAACCAAGGCATGTGCCCTGACCCAGAGTCAAATCAGTGACCTTTTGGTTTGCAGGACCACACCCAACCTATTGAGTCACACCAGCCAGGGCTCTCCTTTCCTTTCTTTTGATTGAAACTGGGCTCACCTAGACCCTGACTCACCTGCCTCCCACCTTGCAAGACTAATTCCTTAATCATTGAGCCCTTGGGGCAATGAGGTTCTGATCAGTATCAGATAATCTTACCAACAAAGCCTAGGGTCTGTTGACCACAGAGACAGAATTTGAGTCAAACTAGAGATAACATCTAGGCCTCTGCTGTATTTCAGCTCCAGGCCCTGAAAAGCAGGGAAACCAGACTAAAAGATACCCTGGCTGACATCAGGCCCAGATGCACTGATCAACTACCAATACGCCAGCCCTGACCAATCAGTGGAGACCAGGACCCTGACCATGACCCTAACTCTATTAGTCACCATGATTAATGATTTTTCCCCTTTATAATCCCTCCCTTGAAAGCCATTACCAAGCCAGGTCTTTGAGTATGAGCTAACCTGTCTCTGGGTGGCCACTTCCTGAAAATAAACCCTTAACTTTCTTTGCTGCAAACTCCTGTTCATGTCTTATTGGGCTTTGATGCACACAGGCAAATGGACCACTTTATGTAAAATTTTCTTGCATTTTTTGTGTGAAAGATAGAAGTGATATAGCTACACATTAATTATTTAATTTAATTGTGATGGATACTCTTAAAAACAATTTCCAGGTAAATAAAAGAGTATGATTTGAGCACATGGCTTATTCTGGGAGGTTAGAAAAACTTTTCTTGTTTTTGTTTTTGAGAAGGTGATTTTGGGAGTGTAATGCGAAAGAAATGCATGAATTAACTAGGACAAATGGAATGGGACTGGGAGAGTGTTTCCAGATGAAGGAAACAGTTTAAGGCCACATTCTGGGATGTAAAGACTGGAATGCTGAGAAACAGCACAGAGGCCCGAGAAGGAAAAGCAGGGGTGTGGCATCCAATACAATTAATGAGCCAAGGCAGGGATTAGATAATGCAAGGACCTAGAGTTTTGCTAAGGAGTTTGTTCTTTATCCCTACAACAGTAGTTTTTAACCAGAGCAATTGGCCACAAGCCTTCCCAACGACCCCTCACCTCCCCACCCAGGCGGTCTGGTAGAGAATGGAGACACTTTTGGTTGTCAGGACTGTAGGGATGGGTATGCTACTGACATCTAGTGGTTAGAGACCAGGAATGATGCTAAATGTCTTACAATGCACAGGGCATAACCACAACAAAGACCTGTCTCGCCTGAATGTCAATGATTTTGAAGTTAAGAAACCCTGCCTTAAAAAAATGGGAAGACCCAGAAATGTTTTCAGCGGAGAAGTACCATGTTAAAATACGCACAATATACACTTCAATGAGCCAAAATACTGGAGCTCCTACGGAAAACGAATAGGAGAGTAATAGTAGATGGAGAGATGTCAAACAGGGAACTAGACCAGGAAGACAGCACAGAAGTAATGGCACAGATGAGTGAAGTGGCTATGGAGGTGAGTATCATGGGCATATTCAAGAAATATCATGCAGCAAAAACCAACGGGGCTTATTCATAATTGGCCATGGGGGCAAGGAAAGAGAAAATCCTAAAAATGACTGCCATGGTGTTAGCTATGCAGTTGGGTAGGTAGAGATACGATTCACCAATAAGGGGAACGCTCAAGGAAGACCAGGTGTGTGTGTGTGTGTGTGTGTGTGTGTGTGTGTGTGTGTGTGTATTTTATCTTTTAAGTTTTTTTTTTTAATTGTCAGGAATATATATATATATTTTTTTAGAGGAAGGGAGAGAGAGAAACATCAATTGGTTGCCCCAGACACACGCCCAGGGATTGGTGCCCAGACCAGGGATTGTAAGCATCTGGACTGAGGGTAGCTCATGCCCATGCCCAGACTGGAAAGGGAGCCCACAACCTAGGTAGGTGCCCTGACCAGAAATCAAACCGCAACCTTTTGGTTACAATACAGGATGATGCTCTAACCAAGACAGGAAGACCAGGGTTTTGAGAGAAAACCACATATTTGGTGGTAGGCATGCTGAGTTTGTAGTGCCTATGAGGCAGTAAAGCGGAGATTCAGAGGAAGTAGGGAAGGCTGGGCTGATGATGTCATTTAGAGATGTCAGTGACGGACAAGGATGAGCTCATCTAGGAAGGGCAGGATGAGATCCAAAGAATCCAGCTGAGCCCTATCCTATTCCTCATGTAAAGCTGAGTAAGGAAGAATAAGCTGGTTAAAAAAACAGAAGGGGTAGCCAGAAGAGTAAGAGGAAACTCAGAGAAGACTACTTTAAAAGTGTGATGCTCTATGCTCTGTGGAAGGTCCCCAGAGCCCATTCATCTTACAGGTGGAAGTTGGTGCTCCTTGACTAACATCTCCCATTTTCTCTCACCACTCGGCCTCTGGCAACGGCCATTTTAGTCTCTGTTTCTATCAGTTCAGCTTTTTTAGATTCCATGTATAAGTGGTACCAGACTGCCCTGGGTTAGCTTTTTAAATGAATGTGACCCTGTTACCTGTTCCACAGGTTTTCTGTCAGGTATCTGCTGAAGGACTCTCCTGGCTCTTGAGGAAACAAAACACTCTCTTTCCATTCCCAGTAGGGAAAGTTAATGATAGGAGAATTAATGCAACAGAAAGTAGAAAGACTAATTTATTTGTATGAGCCAACACTTTTCATTATTACATAGTAATCTTAATTACAGAGACATATAGCACAAGGTAACTACACTGACCATTCCATGTAGATGCATGTTACAATTTGATGTTTACTTCCTGGAAACAAGTCAGCTTGCATCCAGCAGAGAGGCTGACTTTGCCAGCTACCTGCAAATGTACTAATTACCTGTTACAAAACCCCACTGACCTTTCAGGAAAGGGTTCCTCTTTCTCAGTGGCATTCATTTTGGCCACATTTTGAACTAATTATCACAATACAGTAAGAAACACACAGGCTGTCGACACATGAAAGGACTGGAACAGCTTACTGTCCTTCTGTACAGGTAAGGGCACTGCCTGTTCGCCCCCGGGGACCTGCAAACAGCACATGGCCTATCTGTAACTCCCTGCCATTGAGTCACAGCACAGAGTCGTGTCGCATCTGAATTCTTTCTGGTTTCTTTCTACAAAAAAGACAGGTGAGGCTGCACTCCGGTTTAACATATGGTGGTTTCATATTCTCTTCAAAGACACGCAGATCTTTATATTGTAGTTTTTCTCTGTACCTGAGCCTTGGACACCTCTGAGCTGTGGACAATATTTATCAGAAACCAAGAGATTGAAGTAAATTGACAGAGACAGACCCAGGTGCTGAGGACTTCCTTGTACCCTGACATGCAATCTTCCACAGGTGATCCAAACACGTCACTCGGGACTATTTGCACAGTCTGCCAATGGCATCCCGGGACACTCAGAAAAATGTGAGTGTGTCTACTCGAGTGGAGAACATGTTCCAAATAAAAAGACGCCATGGAATGTACCCTGGAAGGGCATTTCTATGTATAAATTCAAAGAAAAAAATAAGGGTTCTCTTTAATTTCTTTCTTAATAATCCTGTTGGTATATTCATAAAGGTCAACATACTTGGCACTCTATAAATCCGAACACATTTCATGAGAAACAGAAGGTGAACAGTAGAAGGAGACAGTTATTGTGCTCAACGGCCCCACTGAAATTACTGAGCTAAAATGCATCAAGAACTGTGTTAAGTGAAGACAGAACAAGGCGTCCTTGATCTTAGAAATGCAACAAATAACAAAACCAAAGCACTAAATATCTTCTGTTGTTCAAAACGGGATTAAAAGCAACATGAACAACTGCACCACTTGAAATATCACAGAAAGAAACACCTATGAGTGAGGAGGAAAAGAAAGGGAGAGGGAATGAGAATTTACAAACTAAATGTGTGGAAAACATGGCATCAAATAGGGTGATTATTACATTTCTTGGAACATCGTTTAACTGCCAGTCATTCATGCACTGATTTATAAAGTCACTTGTATTTTTATGGGTCAGTTTGTACGGCTAACTTATCATATGCTTATGGGTTATCTCTCTAACTTGTTTCTGTCCATCTCTTAGAAATCCACAGACACACAGTGGAGACTCAAGATGTTTAAATATTCCTTTAAATGTAGTGTGCATGAACCAGGATACTAAGGTACCATGTCAGAATGTAAACCCCAGTGAGGTGTTAAAACTTTCACCAAAACAAACTTAAGTATTCTCGGCATTGTGCAAACTTTTTAGCAAATAGCAAACAGCAGCAGAAAATGAACAGCTTTCATTTGCACTTAATATTTACTTTCTCCTAAATCACATTGATTTATAACCCATGGTAAAATTATCAATAGAATACTCATAATCCAGTATAAAGATGATTTTCCCCAAAACTCATATTTATCTTTTTTAATGGCTCATGGCACAACCTAAATTAATGGTCCCATAATTACTGTAGGCTGCCTTGGCATTTACATGGTACTTTGCCAATAATTATTCCCCATTTCTTTTTTTTACAGGACTGCTCTTTATGAAGTGCTCAGAGAAAGAATGAATGCATATGTTCTTAAACTTTTAGATGAAGATATACACCAGGAAATGGAAATGTCATGGTTAAAATGGTCTAGCGGAAAGATGACCCTAATCAACAGCAATGAGTTTCCAATCTCTCTCCTTCAAAAAGCCACTTGAAATCACAGAGGGCAAATTAGAAATCTGTGTCGAAATCCAATTAAGAAACAGCATACAGAGCTCCGGGCAGCATGATGGTGTGCTTCCAATACAATGACTGAGCAGCAGACGAGGTCAAAGTTCCAAGTCACTCCGTTCCGCCTTTGTCCCCAGGTCCTCCTGTGTAACGTGATGGGTGTGGAGGAAAGGCATTCTGCGCTCTCAGTGGCTCTAAAGCCTTACCACAGTAAAAATGCTAGGATTGCATGATTTCAGGGAAGAGACCGGCATTGTTAAAAGGTTTCTATAGCTGTGCCACGTATGGGGGGTAAACAGGAACTAGCCAAGGAATATCACCTTTGTCTGGTTTTATTTGTTTGGTTGTCTTGCACTGACCCACATTCCTCTGTCCCAGGACTGGCAGGGTTTTTTGTGGCAATTTTGCTTTCAGAGAGAAGTTGTGATCCTAGAGTCTGTGCTTGACGCCAGCAGAACCTGTGTTTTCAGACAGGAGTACCCCCCAGAGAGGTCTTTTCTAATTGTGAACGCCAGGGTGGTTTTCAAAACCTCAACTATATTTGCTATACTGATCAACGGTAGATATGCAAGGAGTAACTAACAGCTCTTTTGTACATTCAAGTTTGATTCTGTTAAATGGATCATCTGAACAGGACAGAAAATAGACTGAAAAACCCCAGAAAAGAACCAAACTACATAAAGACAGAAAGGAAGAACAACATGTTAGGCTCACTATAAATAACAAGTTAAAACACAATCAGATGGGGGCTGCAAAAGGCTTGATTTGATGCTACAGATTATAAAGCAGGGGTGTCAAACTCATTTTCACCGGGGGCCACATCAACCTTGTGGTTGCCTTCAAAGGGCCAAAATAATTATAGGACTGTATAGATGTAACTACTCCTTAATGGTTAAGGAGTTGAAATTACAGTCGGCCCTTTGAAGGCAACCGCGAGGCTGATGTGGCCCCCAGTGAAAATGAGTTTGATATCCCTGGAATAAAGGTACTAAAGTGCTCTTAGGTGAACTGACGGTTATTTCTACAATCACTGTGTGCTGGGAAAGTCACTTTGGTAAGGCATCTCACCTGTACTTCTCAAGAGTTTTATGTGAATGATCTCCTCATTTAACTGCTTTAAAGGCAGAAAGAGTTTCCCCATTTCTGAAACTCCCTGAACTTCCGTCTTCAGAATACTTCCTACTTCTATAGTCCAACAAGTAGAAACAAAGAATGATCCACTAACTCTTCCCTTTTCCTGAGAAATGATGAGCTCATTATTCTCATGACACTGTCACATCATACTCATTTGTTCTGTCTTATTACCTTCATCTTAATAGTGATGGACCCTAATAAAAGTACCATTTTGTGGGTCTAAAACAGTCTAATATCAGCAATTCCACATGGTCCGGCATAAGTGGATTATTATTTTTAAAAGAGATTATTACAAAAAAGAGAGGAAAATATATAGGAATAGCAATACTGTAGTAACCCCTAAACAGAGGTGTCAGACTCATTTTCACCGGGGGCCACATCAGCCTCATGGTTGCCTTCAAAGGGCCGACTGTAATTTAGGACTGCATAAATGTAACTACTGCTTAACAGTTAAGCGAGAGCTCGGCACTGTCGCCGGGTAAGGTGCCGGGTGGGATAAAACAAGCTGGAGGGCTGAATTCGGCCTGCAGGCCTTGTGTTTGCCACCTGTGCCCTAAGACATTTTTCTTCATATATACGAGGAGTCACACATTCAAATAAGGCAAGGGACAGAATATAAAGTGCATGTGTGACATCGACGAGCATAAGAACTAAGGAAGTCACAGGCACCAAAGTGATGTAAAGAACCCATGTTCAGCTAAAACTGGTTCGAATTTTTTAAAAAATGAAAGCAAAATGACAGCCATCATAATAAGCCCTGGGCAATTCACAATCTCATCTCTTATGACTTTCTTACAACAAATTTATAAGTACTTGAGCTTTCTGGATATTGAAGTGCCATATGATACTTGATTGCATGTAAACAGTCAAACTGGGTCATAATGGAATACTAGTTGTTACAACATAGACTTGGGGTTTTTGATGTAAGAATTAATTCAAGTAAAGCAATATATTCTAATTATGGCTTACTTTAACAAACAAACACAATATTTTTAAACTCAGCCTTTTATTTCTTAATATATAAACTCTTAAGACAGCAAATTTTGCATGTAGACACTGAAGGTTTCTCTAGGTTAAACTACATCAGTAAATAATACAATAAACATTTTCATGATAATACCAATCTTACTACAACTAAGTGCAATTTGATGAACACCTGTAATATTACTGATCTCTGCTCCCAAAAACTCTTCTACAAACATTATCTCATGTTATTCCCACACATCAATCCTTCATGGGAGTTCTTTCCTACAGAGTTAAGTCAACGAAGGTCAGAGGTGATTATCCCTAAATTCCACATTCCCTCATAAGAAGTCCCCTGAACATTCACATCCATTATGTAAACAAGCTTAATGAATTAAAAGAAAAAGAACCTCACATGAAGCATTGCATTTTGAAAATTCTCCTATGTTACAAAACTACAGCTCATAACAAGAGACCATGGACATCTTTGCCAGACATAGCGACAGGACAACCCGCCAACGGCGGGCCACACGGCATCTGCTGTGATCGGCAGCTCGCCTGCACATTCAGTAATCTTTCCCTCCCAGGAGGAGGTAGGAAAGCATTCTTTTGGAGGGTGAGCGGTTAGTTGATGGGTGGAGGGGGCAGCGTGGTGGGGGAATGTGTGGTTTTATATCATATAATAATGGCGATCATACTATTACTATTACATATAACTACATATAGTTATATAAAACATCTAGCAAATATATATAATTATATATGTATAAATGTATATTATATACAATTTTATGTATATTTACACTATATTTATATATACTGTATTATTTTTATGTATATGTGTATGTGTGTATATATATAATTTTTGCCACATTCAAAGGGCTCTTCCAGGAGCACTTGTGAGCTCCAGATAGGTGTCTTGGAGTCAGGAGCTCTGGCTCCTCCTCGAGGGACAGCTCTTACTAATGGACTGTGTGAGGGTTATACATGCCTAAATGTTAGCACATTAAAATAGTTAACAATGCAGTTTATTATTGGAAGTGATCTATGATAATTAATATTATATAACAATATACATTATATAAAATATAGTATTTTTTAATATAGAGAAAGGCATAAAATATGATCAAGAAGAAAATAGAACTTTTTGCCTCTTGTCCCTCCCAAAAATGTATCATCTAAGACTTCCACATGCCTTCTATCTACTTTTACTTCAGTTCATTTTGCCTTTAAAAAGTCTTTTAAATTCACCCCTCTCTCCATGTCTACTGCCATTCACCTAGTTAAGTTCTCTGTCAATTTTTTGCCTGGGCTACTCTGATAACCTCCTAACTAGCTTCCCAAACACAACACTGGTCCTTCCAGTACATTCTTCATACCACAGCCAGAGTGATCGTCCCAAACACAAGTCTTACCATGTCCCTGCCCGTCTACCTTTCTTCAGTAACTGTAACATGTAAAAACCAAGCAGCATCACAAAGCCGACATTGGGCTTTTACTACTGGCTTCCTGCCCACTACACAAACTCGATTTCAGGCCCTCCCTGCCCACAGCCCTCACACCATCCCAGAAAGCTATTCCCATGCTGCATATACACTCTGTTCTCTTTGCGGTCTAAATTCAAGGGTAAAGATTAAGCAATCTAGCAGCAGTCCAGATTCAAAACCTCTGTCTACGACTCAGCAGCTGAGGCCTGGGCCAGCTACTATACCTCTTCAGGTTGTGGTTTCTGCTGTAACACGGAGCAGCTGTTTGGACCCGACTCAGAGCCTGGCTCCTGTACGGATCAGATGAGATGATGCATATGAAGCTTCCCATACAGTGCGTGGCTCACGCATGGGTACTAATTCCAGGGCTGAGAGCTAATGATGCTACACAGAACAAGGGGGCAAGCCCTCATAGAGCACACATTCCACTGGAGATAGACAACTTTAAAAATTGCTATGTTATAGAGTATGCTGGAAGTATGCACTCCTGTGAAGAAAACTAAAGTAGGGCTGTCCAGGAAGTAGGGCAGGTAGAGAAGACCTTACTGACAAAGTAGTATTTGACCAAAGAAGCAAAAGAGGTGAGAAATGAGACATCTGGGGAAGAAATTCAGGCAGAGAAAAGAACACTGAGGTGGGAATGCACTGGCGAGTTTGGGGACTGGCAGGGCGACCGGCGAGGCTGAAGGCAAGTTGGCCTGGAGGAGTCTCAGAACGAAATCAGAGAGTAGGGCAGTATTGAAACAGAGTGTGCTGTCGACTGGCGTTCATTTTGAGGGTGTTGGTTTTTTCCTCTGTGGCTGGCTGTTACCGCTTGTTAATCTTTCTGTGAAATTTTAGACAACTCCTTCAATCTGGGTAAGAAGCACTTTGTCTCTGCTCCCATAAGGCACCTTATTGGCACTTATTACATGATGGCCCTTAGTACAGAGGTCCTCCCAACTCCCCAGCTGAATGTGGCTCAGGGATTCATCTCAGTAGCCCCAAAGATTGTGGGGTGCTCGGCATGCAGAAACGGTTTCATAAAAATGAATAAATAAATTTTGAAGAAATGAAAAATAAGCAATGCACTTCCAGAAGATCAACAAAAATGCCTATGGCATAGTGAGTTCAGTATACTATATTAGATTCTGAGAACAGTGATGGAAAACAAGCATGTGCCTTCCATAGACATCGTGTTTGAATTTTCAGTAATTCTGGCAATAAGGTTCAGAGATGCTCAACTACTTACCTAAAATAATTATGTTTTATTTTCAAAATTCTTGCCTGCATTATCTAACTCTGTCTCCAAAATAATACTTTGCATTTCAGATTCAAGGATCCCAATTTCCAACTAAGGACACTGAAGTCCAAAATAACAAGGAGCTAGTGGCAGACTCGGGCTTAGAACTCAGGAGGCCAGTCCTTTGAGGAGGGCCCTGCTTCTTGTATGGACAGGGGGTTGCTTCTCCCAGCCCAGAGAGCACAGTGGAGCATCCATATCTGATGGGCTGCAGCAGAGTGAGCTGAGGTGGGCAGCTAAAACTTACCAACAGCCTGAGACAATGAAGCAAGACTTGGGAGTGACGAGGGGGAACATAAGCAAGAAATAATTCTATCCTCACTCTCTAATCACAGATGGAGTCACCCTTCTGAAGAATGAGAGAGTGAGGACCACAAAACAAGAGATGCTGCCAAGGTGACTTGAATGGACACCCAAATCACCACCTATGGTATCTATGCTCCATATCACTGTTTTATTAGACTGTACTTTCATCACATCCCAATGCTAACATAGTATTAACATCTGCATATAAAATAGAACAGCAAAGAGTACTGTCCTTGGACCTAGGAGAGACTCTGAGTTTACTGTGTATGACATCTTGTATGTGCTTATTTATTTTATTCCTAGGACTCATTTTTTAAAATGGAGACGACAACATGTAGTTCAAAGATTTGTTGCAAATAAGACAGTAGAATATTAAAAATGATGACGTGCTCTGTGAAGGTCTCAGAAAATAAGTCTCTCTCCACATATACTTGTAGATAACTGTGTTGCCTTAATATAATATCAAGTGATATTTTATTAGGATTTTATTATAATTATAAAATATACAGAGTCCAGCACAAATAATTTCCCCTGTGTATTACAAAATCTTTCATTACAAAATCATAATCATGTAATTGTGTAACATAAGAATACCACACTCAAGCACACCATATGACATTTGAGGTGAAATGTTCAAATTAAAACTGTAAATTATTACACTCATACTATTACCCTACCAACCACACTCAAGCAGGCATTAACTCTGCCAGACCCTGTATAATAAATAATTTTTCTATCATGTAAATAACTATCAGCACATAAAAACAGAATTACACTCCACACCCATTCATATCTTAATGTCACATTTGATTAAATACATCTATTTGCAAATGCTATCGTAGAGAAGATTGAGACTCACTCTTTTCCCATATATAGCATTCCAGTTTCATATAGCTAATAATTCTGCATTGCAGAAATGCCTCTAAAAGGCATTTTATTCAGCAGCATCACTTCTATATTTTATTATGATCATATTGTGACATTTGACAAAAGAAGCTGTTAAGAGTCTCTGATCATAAAGTAATAAGGGATCAGTTACATCAAATTACCTGGAAAGCTAAAGTAAGGAAATTTATTTCCTCCAACTTAATATGACGCCGACTGGTCCTATCGTCTCTTTTCAACAGAGTAATTGGAGTACAGGGAAAGTTACTTTGTCAAAGCAGCATCACCATCCCTGGCCTTGAGCCTGAGACAGCAAAGGGACAATGTGAATGAATCACCAGTCTTCTTTCTCCGTACACAAAACTGGGAATATTTAGCACTGGTCAAACATCAGGAATCTGTCTTGTTTTTTTAAACAAAATAACCTGAGTATAATAAGATTTAAAAGGTTATCATACCAAGATGGGCAATTTAAAAATTGTCACAACTATAAAATGACTTAAGTGAAACTGACAAAGTCAAAACAATTTCATTTTGATGGGGAAATAAAATCCATGCCAAGTGTGAGCTGGAAGAGAATGGCATCCAACATACCAGCCACTGGCTCAAGGCTTCAGAACCGTGGAGTCATTGGCAAATATTTACACAGCAACACAGCAGCTTAAATGTACAACTAAACAGGAAAGTAACCACAAAAAGCCTCTGTCAGACAATGTTACAAATGAATAAAAAAAACTAGTGAAAACTGCATGCGTGGTCTGCAAATGCGTGCTCGTTTTTACAGGAACACTGAGAAGTGAAACAAAGGTAAAAGCAACAACTGACTCCACAGCTCTCCTCACTCGGGGGCACGGAGGAGCTCTCATGTAAGAGATCTGCGTTTGCAGCAGCACACCCCTTTCAGAAACAAAAAGCTGGACCATTTAATTGATGGAAAACACCGCTATACGCACTATGGGTTCCTAGAAAACTAACGGCTCCAGGCAGATGAATCACAGCATAGTACTAACCGAAAAACGTGTTGAAAAAGGGAAAGTAAAACTTTTGTTAACAAAATGTAACAATCTTGACCAAGAGAGTAGCTGAATTGTTTCTGATATTTTAAAAAAATCCATTCGACAAGGGAGTCTCTAAAAGATAAGGACAAAGAAATGTAAATAAATACCTTAAAAGACATATGTTTTGCTAAGAGACCACAGAATGTGGTATTTAGTGTGAGTTTTGAAAATTATAGTTTCCCCAAACAGCCAAGTACTCAACAGAAGCAACAATGTTTTAAAAATGATTTTCTTCTTAAAGATACACTGTTCAGATACAAATCTTACTGTTCTTAAAGGCAAATTTAAATATATAAGTGAAAGTAAGAAATATTTCAGTTTCCAATTATGCAACTATATTTTTACAATGTACTCAGTGCCATTTTCCACATTATATGTTAACATTTTCATTTAAGTGGTTCTCTATAATCTAAAGTTTATTTAGCTAATAATCAAAAATAATATGGTCAAAACTTTGGTTTAAATAACTTTAATATCTCAAAAACATTATAAATATATTCTTCTGAATGACAATGCAATCAAAATACCTGTTTTAGAAGATGAATATTCAATCATTTCAAAATATAGCTACACTATTTTTTTTTATTTTAATTTTGGCTAATGCTGAGCATGTAATTACCAGAGATGTTCATTTTCTCTTTTACTTTCCCTTTTTCCCTGAAATTTGCACAAAAATTAACTATTTTAAACGTAATAGAATATGATTCTTAAGTCATCTTAAAATATATATATAACTCAAGCTAGAAAAATCGTGGTAAGGGACAGTGGATTAAAATGCAACTAGCCAGAAGCACAGTGGCCGCCACACATATCTGGCTTTGCTGAAATCTCATTGTCCAGACCTTGTCTTACAGGGTAGGCAGCAGACCAAACAAGGGGTGGCAAGAGGACAAGAGAAATGAGGAGGGTCCTGAGGAGGTCCACAGCACCTGGGCGAAAGACACCGAAGCTGAGATGATAAAGACCACTAGATAAGCTTTAGATAACAAGACAGATGTTGATTTTTTGAAAGTTTACTTGTGACATGTTTGATAAAATCTCTTCTTATTCCCTTCAAAACTTTAATAAAAATCTCCATCCCATTTCAAAGTTTAATCCCATGTAAATTCACGGAGTCCAGAAACCAAGAACATTTCCAAAAGTTCATTTCAATTTCCAAAGAGGAGCAAGATGATAAAGAATCTGCCAAAGGCAAAACAAAATTAGTACCATGATGCAAAACTCACCTAAATCACTGAATCTGAAACATTGCTATCCTATAGCACTTAATACATGGAACTTAAATATTCAGGAGTCATGTGGGTTTTCTATGACTATATTCTCAGCATATGGTTTTAAATAACTTAAAAATAAATGGTTACAACTGCATAGTATTTAGGAGAACAGAATGTAGGTTAAGTAAACTTGGGTTTGAAACCCAGTTTTGCAATAACTGTGTTTTATCTTGTAAGGTATTTAAATTATTTAATAGCATTTACGACACTAAAGATGGGGCTACAAACACCCGCGCTGTGTCACTCTTGGAAAGGTTGTATGACACACGAAGGGCTTGCTTCACTGTAATGGAAGCTCAGCGAGGGCAGGAATATTTGGGTCTTGGATCACTTCTGAACATTCAGCACACAGAAATGTTCAATACATATCTGTTGAAAGAATGAATGAATGAATGAATGCGTAACTATTATCAATGATTATTCTAAGAATTTTCCTTACAGTACCAGCCTAAACATGATGCAGTAGATACTCATTATTCACTGCAGTTACAATTCACCTTGTTCTACAAAGTCAACGTGAGCCCCGCATTAGTGCAAAATGAACCTGCTCCTAGGGGAAGTGAAGGGTTAGGTTTCTGAGAAGCTCTGGTCAAAATATTCTCACCAGCCTACCAATATGTAACCTTGTTTTATGTGTGTTTCTCTTTAAAGATACTTATTTAATACCTATTTTTGATTCATTAACATTGAGCTCCCAGCCAACAGCACTCTAACTGAAGCCTGAGGGCTTACCTAACACACGTGTATTCTTCCTACTGCTCTTCACAGCCTTCCTTCACTTGGGCACACTAGACACCACATTAGCACTACGCTTTTACACAGCAAAATCCCCCAAAAGAAAACACAAAAGTGAAAAAAAGGTAACAAGTAGACTACAAAAAAAGAAAACAACCTTCTTTTATACCGTGAGAGCAGGACCCAGAAGATAAAGTGTCACCGTTTGACCTCAGCTGGAAATGTGCATGTCAGGTTACTAAAATTTACCACCACTGTGCAAGTCCTGTGAATGGCTGCCAAAGAAACATAAATATTGATTTTGGGCTTCCCAATAAATTTTACAAGTAGGCAAATTCCTAAATATGGGATCTGCAGATAATGAGGATTGACTATTTATCTAAGCAGAGAATATAAAATATTCATATAAGGATTATACTTTCTAATCCTATATATCCCTCCCCTGCTCCCTCTCCCTCTGCTCGGCAACATCTTGAATACTGCTGTTCAAGCAGTAAATACCCAATCAGTGCTGGCTGAGTAGGAAAATCAGCAAGAGTTTTAGGAGATTTTCAGTCCAATGGAAATTAAATATACAACAGGGCTTAGAACCTCACAACTTCCTCACCTTAAATTTACATGGTAGAGGAGGCTCCAAAAACATTGTACATTGCAAGTCATTTTGAATGATGTTTACCTAAAGAGGTATGGCTTTCAGTAAATATCGTTAGGATGTGAAACTGCAGGACTGCAGGCAAGTTATAATCATTAAAAGGTCAGACCAGTAAGAGGCAGCCTGAAGAAGAGGCATCACACAGAAGGAAATTGGTGTCTATAGTGTGTTATTCAAAATGCCAATTCCGTCATTTCCTGGCACATTCCTTATTGTTCAAGACAAGTGTCTAGCAAGTGGCCTCAGAGGAAATTAATACCCATCATAATCTGTCCAAGCTATTGTTCAGTGGGAAGCTGGGAGGGGAAAAGACTTTTTGTCTTGACAACTCTGTCCTGCGCGTTGGGTTAGGACTTCTCATGCCATTGAAGTTCAAGGGAATTATCTCCTATAGAATCACTAAGTACTAGGGACAAAGCATCCACCGTTTCTTTTTTTTCTTTTATAATGGAATGGATAAATAACAAGCAATTAAGTGATGTTTTCCTATTTGTGTATTATAACAATGCTCTCTTATCTCTTGAGAATAATGGAATATTTTTATTCCATAACAATAGCACATTCATGTTTAATTCACTAATGAAGAATACTATGAAAATTTCCTTTTACTTGGATTTGGCATAAGTTTGATGTTCTGTATGATTACATATTGTTATGTTAAAACTGATGCAAGCTTTTAATAGAATAAATATAGGTTTGCTTAGGCAATATAGAAAAGTAAATATTATTATTTATAACGCCTTAATATATTCCATCTATTTCTCATTATAAACATATGTAACTTTACATATACATATATTAAATATAACACTGTTGTTATATTTTATATTTAGTCTTATATTATTTAAAATATTTAATACATAATAAGTTTTATCCCAAGTCACTAAACAATCTATGGGACAGTTCACATCACCTGTAACGGTTGAATTATTTAAACACTTACCATACTGATTATAAATACTTTTATACTTTTTATGGATATTTATAATTTACTTTAAAATGCTGAGCACGGATAGTGTGACATTGCCCACATTTTAGTTTAAGCCAGGATCAACACATCTCCTTCCATGAGGGGACAAATAGAAACTATGTTCAGATCTGAGGGTCAGAAGGTCCCTGTCCCAAGGACTCCTCCCAGTCCTGGCAACACCACAGCCACAGCGCATGGCGCACCAGCAAATGAGCATGCTGTGTTCCAACAGAACTTTCCAGGTGCTAAAATTTGAATTTTATATAATTTTCATGTCAGGATATCATTCTTCTTGTGAATGAGTATTTTCCAATTACTCGGAAATGTGAAAATCATTCTTAGCCCACAGGCCCCGGAAAGACAGGCTGTGGCCATACTTTGCAGCCCCAGCCTGAGCCACACTGCTCCTTGGGTCAGTCAGCTTTCCTGCCCCAGGACTTCCTGCTCCAGGACTAGTCAAGCCCCCTTCCAACAGAAGCCGCTTTCTCCAGGGGGAGGCTACTGCCAGAGTTTCAGCTATCTTTGTATCTGAGCAACAGCAGATATTTCAATAATTTGCATCATAATAAGTTTTCATGGGTGAAATTATTGGCTTATTAACATAACAGATGTTAGAAATAAGCTGTCATTGTTGGAATTAATCGCATTCTGTTAGAAACAAGCTGCCATTGTTGAAATTAATGGCATTCAAGTGCAGCTTTTAATCTTTTGGGGGCATTAAAGTTGACCCCCTGCAGATCATGAGGGTGGCCACAGGCATCTGGGTGCCCAGACAGGAATTACATACCAACCAGCAGGAAGGACTGGCATTTAACAACCTATATGGTGTGCAAAGGAGCTGAAAATCAGCTATGCCTAAAAGGGATCTCTCTGATCTCAAAGACAATTGGATGAACTGCGTTGCCCCTGCTTGAGGATCAGTCAGCCTTTGCCTTAGAAATGCCTCCCATCACAGCAGGGTTTGTTCTGAGAGCTGCTTTCACTCTTAACTGTTAGGTCGAGTTTGGAAGTGGCCAAGTGCCACCTAATTCTAACCATTAGCAACTGTCATTTCATCGCCTCCCCACCCCAACAAAATCCTGTCTCAGCAATATAATTTAATGTACAAAAGTCTAACCTGAATTTACAGTTCTTTGAGAAAATATCTGCTGAGATTCTCTTATCTGCCAAGATAGCTAGGGATATAGTGGTTAAAAAAGGCAGATATGGTTCTTGCCCTGACAGTGTTACTGTAGAAGAAATAAAAAATAAGCAATTACAATGTATTAAACACTCATTTCTACTTTATAAGGTAATATTAATATTTATATTTGACATTACACATCCTCAGTGCATGACATGCAAGGCACATATCAACCCATTCAGAACCCGGCGGCACAACTGTATCAGCTAAGTTAATCCTGATAATGTTATCTCCACCTTTCCGATGAGGAGACTCAGAGTCAGAGGGATAAGGAATCTCTTGATGTAACATAATCTTAAAGTAGAGGTTTTGGATTTCAACCTGGGCAAACGGAGTCCAGTCTGTGCTCTTAAGCTCTGTACTTCCAGGTGTGGTGGAGTAATTTTGGGTGGAGGGCAGGGGTTACTCAGGTGGGCTGTCAGGAAAGGCCTATCTTAGCAGGGATAATTCAAATCCAAGCCTGAAGGAGGGGAAGGCATCATCCATAAAAAAAGACCAGCATCCCAACAAAGCTTGTCTATCATGCAAGGACTTCCAGCAAGATGTTCCCAAGAAGTGGGGAGAGGGGACAACGCTCTCTTGTTCCAGATCTGAGTGAGAAAGTGTCAGGTTTCTCACCATTAAGTTTTAGGTGAGCTGTAGGTTTTGGTAGATAGTCTCTGCCACTTTGAGAAAGTTCCCCTCTATTACTAGTTTACACTTAGTTCTTATCACAAATGGGTGGTAGATGTGTCAAATGCTTTTTCTGCATCTATTGATATGGTCATGTGATTTTTCTTTTGTAGTCTGTTGATGTGAGGGATTACATTCATTCATTATTGAATGTTGAACTAGCCTTGCATGCCTGAGGTGAATCACACTGGGTCATGGTGTTTGATTTGTTACATACTTTTTAAAATTCAATTTGGTAATACATTTTTGAGAATTTTTACATCTATGTTCGTGAGAGACATTGGTCTGTAGTTTTCTTTTCTTGCAATGTCTTTATCTTGTGATGGTATTTGGGTAGTGCTGGCCTCACAGAATGAGTGAGAATATATTCTCTGCTGTGTTTATCTTCTGAAAGAGATGGGTAAAATTTCTTTCTTAAATGTTTCGTAGAGTTGAGCAGTGAACCCACATGGGCCAGGGGCTTTCTGTTTTGAATGTGATTAGTTATTGTTTCCATTCTTGTATAGATATATGCCTACTCAGATCATCTCTGTGTCTTGATTGAGTTTTGGGAGTGTGTGTCTTTCAGGAAATTGGCCCATTTCATCTAGGTTGTCAAATTATTTTTTTTAATTTCCATGGTATTTATAGTGATGGTCCCTCTTTCACT
>VMDR010013296.1:0-25185 GCA_007922815.1 Macrotus californicus | reverse complement strand
GTATACTAGATGTGTGTTCTTCTCTCTGTCAAGAAACCAGCATTTCAGTATCTTAAACTATGGTCTAGAAAGCTAAATGTCATTCTGTAATACTAGCTTTTCTGACAGTCTATCTATCTATCTATCTATCTATCTATCTATCTATCTATCTATCATCTATCTATCTATCATCTACCTATCATCTTATTCTAGAAAGATATTAAATCAATTCAACTATTAATCTGATTTATCTCCTCAAACCCCAACCTTCGTTGAAATAAAAAATACTACCTACCTGAGTCCTAAGCTTCATGATAAGACACCCTTATTTAGAGTGCTTCCCCGCTCCCCACCCCTTTATCCCCTCAAGAATGAGTCGACATAGTTGGGGATGAGCAGAGTGATAAATCCATCTAGTGTCTGCTACATCCTGGATGCCTCTGTGTCAGAGACAGCCAGGCCCTCTTGACTTTTCACATCCACCCTTAGCAGTGTCCTCCATGCTTCCTAGCTGATGGGTTCTTTTCTTCTTCCTGGGCCCAGTAAGTGAGTTTTTCATACTCTGTAATATTTATGAGTTTTCTTTATTAATCCTCAAAGGTTGAGATGCTTTTTTGCCAAAGGACACAGAGAAGGGCAATAGAACAAAGGCATTAAGATTTCAAAGTATTGCATAGGACGAGCCTGCACACAAGGCTCAAGCCTGTACTGACTAGCATTGTGGAACATGCTCCCTGTAAAAGGGGGATAAAATCATACTGCTTTACTTATTAGGGTTGTGGACCAAATGGGGAAAAGAAATAACATTCTTAGTGTTAAAAACTAGTCTTTATTTACATTCCATCATAGAAGATTTATGAGTATCATATTTAGTTTTGAGTTTTTAAAATGTGATTCCTCCCATATATCTAAATCCTTAATCATAAGCATAATTCTCTCAGTAGCCAATAATTTTAGTCCATAAAGAAAACCATCTTCATTTATATAATGGATGTCAACAAAAAGTATTTTGAAATATTTTATGGTGACCCTTTCAGAAATCTGTTCTGTTCTATACCATAAAATAACTGTTTGCAGAAATGTGCACTTAAAAATTTGGATTTTAAAGTGATAAGAAAACCACTTCTCTTATTTCAGTCTTTATTATAAAGTGAGGAGTTAGCTGCAGAGGATCTCTAAGATCCCTTTTAAACATGTACAACCAATAACATAAGTTCCAAATTTCTGTGAGGAAGGAGATTTAAGGGTTGAGTGAAATAAAAAGGCAGGGGCCTTGGTGAGTGTCTAGTACCTGCATTTCTCTTGCCCTCATGGCAGCAGTGAGCAGACTAGCCAATATGTCAGTTCAGGGTTAGCAGTTACTTGGGAGTCATGATGTCCTTTCCTCTCTCCACAACAGTCCTGTTAACTCAGTACAGCTCTCTTCCCAGCTGCGGTTGCTGATGTCTCAGAACACTGAGCGCAGTGCTTCAGCAAGCCATTACCAATCAGTTGGCAGTGGCAGGCACACAGAAATCAACTTTTCATCCCTGGAACAAAAATATTTGTTCTAGAGAATTTGTCTTCATGACATGTCGGGAACACTCAGTTTTCTTTGTCTAAGAATTAAAAAAAACCCAAAAGCCTATCTTCCTCCAGAGCAAACTTATCCTGAACCAATTATGCATCTCATCATCCTCTCACACTTATGCCTTCCTCTGTTGAGCTTGGGCATGACATCTTACGCTGGTCACATGACCACATCTTGATTATAGTCAATGGAGCAAAAACTCTGTTTTGGTAGTATTTCTATTGGTGACAGAAGCTCCCTTTCTCTGTTTCTTAGCTCTTTTTCAATCAGGAATAATCTCTTGTTGCTGAAGCTTCATGTCCCTTTCTCTCCTCAGGACAAATAACAACTAAAACTAAGAACTAAAGTTAAAATATTGTTACCCCTATAGGGAGGGATTTGGAGAGGGCCATGCTTAGTCTATAGCAATAATGTATAATGATAGGATTTCGGACAATAAGACCAAAAGGGACACATGTTAGAAGGAATGGTTTTTTTGGATGGATCTCGGAATGTACCATTTGATCTTCATGGCAAGCAGTGACAAATGGGGTGCACAGTGGAAAACTCATATTCTTTTGAAAAAGAGTTGGGATTTAGATTAGGGCTTTATGGAAGATGTCAGAGATGAGATAAAAACAAATATTCATGTTTAGGAGCAGTGGCATTTAATAAAGTGATTAAGCAGTGACATTAAATAAGTTCTTAGGCCATTTTGCAGTGATTAATGTGGGTGGATGGAAGCCAGGATTTATTAGGGAAGGAAAATAGGGATGTTTTTCTTGATTAAAAATTGCAAGCAATGGTGGTAAAAATTTCATGGGAAGTTTTGTTTGATTGTCCTTGGCATTTAATGACATTGATTATTAAAGTGTCTTCTCCTCCCTCCCTGCACAGGGTGGAGGGGATAAAGCCCACAGAGGAATGGCAATGTTTGTGACCTGATTCTGGGTGTGTTGCAGTTGTTCACAGGCACTTTGGTTCATCTCTATGCCCTAACCTCTCCCATTTTCTAGGTGAATTTCGCTGACTCAAGAATGATTGCCATGTGCTAGAAGGGCATTGGCACCATGATATCATAGTGGTTAAGGTCCTACCTTCAGGGTTATTGGGAGGATTCCATGATATACTTCATGTAAAGTGCTTGACAGAGACAAAATATATGGCAGCTGCTCAGTAAAGTAAGATACTATTGCTGTTATAATCATTATGTTCTCTCTCTACCACCAGCTCTGAAGGAAGGAGCGCCGGATCTTTAACCAGCAGCTATACCCGCAGGGCTCGGTCTCTATGTTCTAACCTAGTGGAAAAGTATAAGAAGCACATGAGTTTACACGAACCATGCTTTGTTTATTCATTATTATATCAAGATTCTGATAGATACCTGTTGAATCAATCTAATCTGTACAGAATTTATGAATAAATGAAATTAGATGGACAATTTTCACTCAGGCAGAATTCTTTCTGCTGTAATGAACTTAAAGGATTTAAATAATTCAAACAAATTCATTAAATTCAGTAAAGGAACAACTCTGTAGGAAGGTAATATAGTCCAAATTTCTACTTAAAACAGGAATCACAACTTTAGCTTTCATTGACATGTTCATCTGCTTCTCCATTAACATTGGGATTAGGAGGTTTGGTGGAATGTTCACATTTTTCTCAGACAAAACGCAGGATAAATTCTGGGACAAATATAAGTGAACTCACTGAAATATGTTCATGCCTTAGTTGGGCCACAGTGGAAGTCTGGGCTAGATCATTATTCTGTACACAGAGCAGAGAGCACTTGTGTTTGAGTCATTCCTGAATTCCGGTCCTGATTCTCCCACCGAAGAGACAGTACAGTGATCAAGATTTGGACCTTTGTAGACAAACCTGGGCAAGAATCAGAGGAAAAACCGAAACCAGGGTGTTTCATTTGCATGGGCCACTTGCAAGGCCCTGGGAGGGGCCCTCACAATGGACTCACATGATCGTGTATTGTAATTTAAAACATTATATATGTTACAAATGTCTCTGGTTATATTTTATATATAACACATACATATCTTTTTTAAATTATATTTTATTGATTATGCTATTACAGTTTTCCCAACTTTTCCCCTTTATCTCCCCTCACCCTCCAGCATTCCCGCTCCCCTTAGTTCATGTCCATGGGTTGTACATATCAGTTCTTTGACTTCTCTGTTTCTTATACCATTCTTAACCTCTCCTCATCTGTTTTGTGCCTACCAATTACACTTCTTATTCCCTCTACCTTCCCCCTCCATTCTTCCCCTTCCCTTCCCCACTGAGAACCCTCCATGTGATGTCCGTTTCTCTATTCTGTTCCTGTTCCAGCTGTTGGCTTAGTTTTTGTTTTCATTTTTTTAGGTTCAGTTGTTGATAGTTGTGAGTTTGTTGTTGTTTTATTGTTCATCGTTTTTGATTTTCTTGTATTTCTTAGATAAGTCCGTTTAACATTTTATATAATAAGGGCTTGGTGATGATGAACTCCTTTAACTTGACTTTATCTGGGAAGCACTTTATCTGCCCTTCTATTCTTTTTTTAATATATAAATTATTTTATTGTTGTTCAATTACAGTTGTCCGTATTTATCCCCCACCCCACCCCCAAAATCCCCACCTCCCTCCCCTGCTTCCATCCCACCCCTTGGTTTTGTCCCTGTGTCCTTTATAGTTGTTCCTGAAAACCCTTCCCTCCTTCCCCCCATTATCCCCTCCCACCTCCCCTCTGGTTACTGTCAGTTTGTTCTTAATTTCAGTGTCTCTGGTTATACTTTGCTTGCTTGTTTGTTTTGTTGGTTAGGTTCCAGTTAAAGGTAAGATCATATGGTATTTGTCCCTCACTGCCTGGCTTATTTCACTTAGCATAATGCTCTCCAGATCCATCCATTCCATGCAGCAATATTTTCACCAATATGTCCCCTAGAGCAAGGAAAATAAAGGAAAGAATAAACAAATGGGACCTCATCAAATTAAAAAGCTTCTGTTTGACTAAAGAAAACAGCATTAAAATGAAAAAAAAACCCAACTATATGGGAAAACATATTTGCCAATGATATTTTGGACAAGGGTTTGATCTCCAAAATGTGTAAAGAACTCACACAACTCCACTCCAGGAAGACAAACAACCCAATTGAAAAATGTGTTTTCTTCCTACGCCTCCATCTTGGCTGGAACTCTACCCATATCTTTTATAAATACCAATGTATGCAATTTTACATATTTTTATTATATGTATAAATAAAAATGCAATTATTTAAGACTAAGAGCTCTTCTACCTCAATATTATGTGAAGAGGCTATCAGAGTAAATAAACACTAAAATTACAAACATTGGTTAAGTGGCTATTTCATATTTTTTATTGGAAATATTTTGAATTGAACAATTGGGGAAGTATAAAAAATACAAATATGGTTAGAGAAATCAACACCCCTCTCCCAAAAATTGATACAGCATGTAGACAGGTAATCAAGGTCAATATAAAGGACTTAACACTATCAACTGGACACTTTGACATTTATTGACCATCTAACCAACATCAGCAGAAAATAAGATGCTGCTTTATTAGGTGTCATCCTGGCTAGGCTGAAATACATTTCTCAGAATATTCACTTATATATTTCCAATTATAGTGGGCCACTGGGAGCATTTTGTGGAAGATTTTGGAAGACAAAAGTGAAGCAGAATACTTAGCTTCCACAACTGGGTAAGATCAAATTCCTGTAACCAATCCATATGTCTGTTGTTCCTCTTTAAATAAACCTTCTCTGGTTAAAACACACACATACACACACACAAACAAGGAATAATAACTTCCTCCACCCCCCCCAGAAAAGAAGGGGAAGGTAAGATGTGTCAGGTAGCTAATTAATAAAGATATTTTTCTACATTTTATAATGTTTGGTATTATAAACTTTTTTAAATGTATAGCTCTCATTCTAAGTAGGTCTTCACATTTACACCTAATTTTATTTTGTTTTTCAAATTAATTTATGTATTTTTATTGTGGTTCAAGTACAATTGACTCCATTTTCCTGCCACCACTTTCCCCCACCACCTCCCCACCCCCACCTCCCCACCCTTAATCCTACCCCCTTTGGCTTTGTCCATGGGTCCTTTATACATGTTCCTTGACAACCCTTTCCCTTCTTTCCCCCATTATCTCCCTCCCCTGCATCTAATTTTATATTTTAAATTTTGCCTTGGTTTTCTTTCAGAAAGCACTGATTGATTCAGGCCGCAAGGAGCTCATATTTATCTCTGACTAGAATCCTAGCTCCATTCACTAACTCCGTGATCTCGGGCAACTTGCTTTATCCTCTTTGGGTCCCAGTTAATCTATAAAACAGAAATAATCTGTTTAGCAGTGTAACAATCTTATGAAGCTACTAAGGTTATTGTGAGGATTAAATAAGTTGATGTAGCTAATAAATATTAGCTATTATAATTATTATTAATGGTAATAACCTATTTTTCTATAGAGTTCCTCATATTAAAATGAATGTAATAAAACATACTCCATCTTTTTCATAAGGATTCTTGAAGAATCAAATAAGATTTGCATTGCTATGAAGATATATGATTTTTTTAATAACCCAAAGAAGAGCATGTACACATCCTACATCCACACACCCCTCTTTCCAATTCCACCCAAGGATTCAGACTGATTGGTTGGTTTCCCCTGCACAGGCTGATTCCATCTCAGTCAGGTAACCCACATGAAGACCTTAGGCCTTGCCCAAAGGGGTCTGGGTTTGCATTCTGGCTCTACCAGCCCTGCTGTGAGACTTTAGGCAAGTCAGTTTCTTCTCTATAAAATGGGAATAATACTAGTATTCACCTCTAGGGGTGTTGTGAAGATGAAATGAATTAGTGCATATAAAATTGATTAAAATAAACCATTATAAAGAAAATAAAACAGACCATTGTAACTTTCATTACCTGCATCTTACTAACACCTAATGAGCATTCATTGAGTGTTACAGTTATTCTCCATATCAGGTCAGTTTCTGCTCGCATATCAGAAATCGTACATGCAAATCTTCTCCCATTTACATGTATTTGTTCAAAAAGTAAGCCACAAAATGAGGAAAATTAGAAAAAAGTAAATTTTTCATAAAGCAAATTGTATTATGTTTAATTTCCTTTAGTCATTTTGACTATGTTCTTCCTACTTTTTACATTTTATGTACTTTTGTTAGTAGTGGGTGCTAATTTATTTGTTATTGCTTTACTTGACAATGTTTAAAAAAATTGCTCTTGGTTAAAAAATTCTTTTACTGGCTCACAAAATCCAAAATTCTGGGAATCATCTGTCTGAAAGATTTTAAGTCTCCTATTAATTCTCAAATTCTGTAGACAGTACTTTTTTAAGGGTCACTGCTTTCAACAGGGTATGGGAGTCTATGCTTAACAAAACTTACATCAATCTTCCTTTATCACCCTTGATTTTTCCGTAGTGCTCCTTAACCAGATGGAGAATGAAGACTCAGGCCTCTTTTCTCCACTGTCACTGGCATGGGATTACAGATAGGGACTTAGACACAAAGCTACAGTGATTCTCAGCACCGCTCCCTTCACTGGCAGTAAAAGGGAAAATGAAGGAATCCAGAAGCTCCTTTAGCATTTGAACCAAGACAAGGAAATGTTGGTGGATAGAGAAGAATCTAATGTGTCTGCGAACCACAAAGTGTGTGATTCTAACAAAGACTTTTGACATCAGGACCTTCCTTTGCTGCTCACACGAAACTCCTTCCTCCCACTCCCTCTACCACTGTGAAAAGAGAGCTATTTCATAGTCCAGACCATTTTAAGGCCAAGGATAACCAATTAATAACAACACTTCCCTGAAATTTCAGCTCCCCTCAACCTCCCAACACACATATTTTAATCAAAAGAACAGCCCTCCACACCTCAACCCTAACAGATCTGGCCTTCATCCACCCACATTAATTACTGCAAGATAGCCTGAGAACTTAATGTCACTGCCTAATCACTTTATTAAATGTCATTGCTTCTGATTGTGAAGACTTGTTTTGTTTCTCATCCCTGCTCACCTCCCCTTGAATCTGGTTCTAAGGACACGTATTCCCTTGTAAGGTGGATTTAGACATCCTGCTGTGTCCTGCCTCTATGCATCCTCACCAGCACCCAAGACAATCTGAAACAGGATGCACTTCTGTTTCAAAGTACCGTATTGTCACGGAAGTCCTCAGAAAGCTCCCGATACCTACTTCTTCTCCCACTTTCCTTGGCAGAGGTTGGAAAGATGGAAACTGAGCTGTTTTCAAGCCAATGTTTTCAGAAAGCACCCAGTTTTGTGGCCTTTGTTGGAGAGCAGCATGTTCAGCTATTGCCTGAGAGAGAAGACAGAAATCAACTAGTTTCACAGTTATCAGAATGAAAATTTACAATGATCTTCTATCATTTGTCTCCTCAAGCCTAAATTTCTGTGCTTGACATCTGAGCGCGTCACACTTCAGTCTGCTGTAGGCTTCTCTACATCATGTCCACTGTGTCTCTGGAACCTCAGACCAGGTCAGTCCTTTCTTATGATTTTCCACCACACCAGAAGGCTTCATTGAGGTTTTATCCTTGCCTTCTTCCTTGCCCCTCTATACACTCTACCTTGTCCTCTTCAGGCTTAATCACTCGTTTAAAGCAAAACTGACTGATCAAGCTTTTCCATTTATTAAGCTAAACACTGGGGACTGGTAACACATAAGGTAAGGCCCTCACCTTCAAGCTACCTAAGACCTTATACATAAAGACCGACATGTGAACAAAACAGTAAGTGAAAGTTTCACAAGTGAAAAATGTCTGCTCGTGGAAGATAGTAGCATAAAGGATGGAGGAGCCAGTCTATCCGTTGGGATGGGGTGGGGGATGAGGGGTGGGGGGGAAGGTTTTGTAGGAGAGGAGACTCTCCGTGGATTTTGGAAGGAGTAAGCATTCCCCGGATGGGTGGGGAAAAGTTATGTTAGCATCTCAGCAAGCTGTGCGTGAGATGGGGCTGGGCTGGGAAGTCCCATCAGGGGCACCTATCGAGCTGTCCCAGGGTTTGTCTGTGTAATCAGAGCATGAGTGTGTGCGTTCAGGCTACAGTGTGGCGTGTGTTTCATAGCCCTACATTTAGGAGTCTCCGTGCGCGAATCCAAGGCAGTGTGTGAGGCAATGAGGCTTATATAACATTCACTGTGGGACAAATAAGAGAAAATTAAAAGAGCAATTTTAGGAGGGAATAATTGTTTTCCATACACCATAATTACAACTGCTTGTAAATGCTGCTATCATAAACGAATCTGTCTTTTAGAGTTCTCTTAAATTCTCTTCGTAATGAACAGACGCTCAAGGGAAGGGACCCATAGGCTCCTTCTAGAGAAGCTGGGGTTGCACTGACCCCTGGTGTCTGACTTGAGCAGAGTCCTCTGACTGCCAGCACAGAGCTGGATAGCGGCCTGGGAATACTTCTTCATCTTTCTGTCCCTGGCTTTAGAAAAGACCCAAGAACCCTTCAGGACCAGAAATGAATCTTAGAATCTCGGCCCTCCTATGCCTTCTAAGGTCATTTCCTAGCATTTGTCTTCACTTCTATTTCCCCTTTTGTGCTCCCTCCCTCAACAAATGGCACCATTCAAAAGTGGCCACGGAGAATCTGAGTGTCATTTTCTTTGGATGTCATTTTTGATGATTCCTTTCCTTCTCCACCATTCTCACCTCCCCGCCCCCTCCCCCCCAGGTGAATAGCCACTCTGTCACTGAGGCCTATGGACTGAGCCTCCTACATAACCCTCCAATCCACCCACCGCGTGGAAGCAGGGTACCGTCATTTCTCTTGGTTTGCAAGTAACAGCCTCCTGACTGGCTTCCCTGCTTGAGACTTGCTGTCACCAGGGAGACCCCGCTTTTAGCTCACTAAATTTATTCCTCAACTAACCTTTGATATGCTAGAAGGATTGCTGTTAATTGCTTCTATTAAATAACTGCATGAACTTGGGTATGTCACTTGGGCAATCTCATCAACTATAAATGAAGGTTTGGGACCAGAATAGTGTTTTTCTATCTTTTCACTCTCAGGATGTCTGATGTTAGCTCCTTAGCACTTTGCCCTTTTCCCTCGTTTAAAAAAGTCTCTTCTACCAAATAAACTCATTGATTACAGAAAAAAACATTCCCCCCCCCCTCCGTTTTTCTTAAAATCAAAGACTTATCAACTATTATTGGAGCATTGGAGCATCTGGTCCGCAGAAAATAACCAGTGTTACTGTAAAAAGTTCATTAATTCCAGCCAAAAATAAAACAAAAAATAAAAATCTGATATTTTACCAAGCCTTTCCAGCCACATCATGAGTAAATCTTACATTTCTGTTAGTCATCTTGAAATACTGAGAATAGCACAGAGCCTCACAGTAGAGTCATCACAGACCCTTATGACGTAAAGGGACTGTTGACATAAATGACCACAAAGGTCACACTAGCTCTGAGAGTCTAGGTTTCTCTCAGTCTTTTGTATCTTAAATCCCTCTTAGCATTCTCTAGTGTGAACATAGCTCATTTATCTTTAACTGCACCTGGCCCATAAATAAATATTCCATCACCAATGCCGACTCTAATTAAAGTTGGGAGGGGTTGGCCAAGCTAATTGAGCACATATGTGTAGAGAACCTATAACAAATTAATTTCACATAGATTAAATGATTTATTATTTAATTCATGGTAATGAAATGTTTTCGGTAGAGTATAAAGAGTCTAATTAATATTAATTTATACATTGCCTAATTATGTTGCTATTTTTTCTTGGTTGGTTCTTTAATATCTAAAAATTGTCATTTTCCTTTGATTCTATTTGTCACGCGTCTTCCTTTTCATTGTCATCATTACCACCATCATCATGACTACACCGTTACCATGACACATTCACAGACAATGTTAGGCAAAGGCCTGTGTTCTCCACCCAAGCAGATCTCCTTACATGTTGTAACTCCTATTCCCTCACAGGGCATACCTGGCTCATTAAAGAGTAAGATGTCTATACATGCATATAGACCAAATACAGTGTGTAATCATTGATGGGATCATAAATGGGGCAGCAATTGTATGTATGTATTTATGTATGTATGTATGAATGTATGTATGTATGTATTTATTTAAATATTTTATTTATTTATTTTAGAGAGAGGGGAAGGGAGAAAGAAAGAGAGGGAGAGAAATATCCATGTGTGGTTGCCTCTCGCGCACCCCCTACTGGGAACCTGACCTGGCGTCACAACACAGGCATGTGCCCTGATTGGGAATTGAACCAGCAACCCTTTTGTTTGCAGGCCAGAGCTCAATCCACTGAACCACACCAGCCAAGGCATGGGGAAGTAAATTTGAAAACAACTGGGAAATTTTACATATGGATGTGTGCTAAATAAAATTATTGTATTAATGTTAAATTCTTGGGTACAATAATTATATTGTATCTAAGAACATTTCTGCCCTTAGAAGACACATGTTGAGATGCTCACAGTGCACTGATGTGACATCTATGATTTACTCTGAAATGGTTTTTTTTGAAGAAAGAAGAAAGGGATGTGTGTGTGTGTGCTCACATACGTTGCGTGCAGAGAGAGTAAATGAATGCGGCCGAATGCTAACAACTGGTGACGTGGGGTGAAGTGTCTGTGGGTGGTCACTATGCTAGTTTCTGAACTTTTCTGTAGGTTTGAAATTTTGAAAACACGCATTGGGAAAGTGTATCTTTTTGAATCGCTTGGATATTATTATGGTTGTTATTTCATACCTTTTCTTTCTTTAAAACCCTAGTCCCTCCCTGCTGTCCTAACGTTAGGCAACTCTCCTTGTATTCAGTCGGGATGGGCTGGGTTATGCTACAATAACAATCTGAAAATCTCAGTAACTTAAATCATCAAAGATTTCTTTCTCACTCATGCTACTTGGCCATTTCAGAGCAGTGGGAGATTAAAGGCATTTTTGTGAACATCTCATGTGCCCTCATTTTCACCACATATAAGCTCTGTGTCTGAAGTGGACTTTCCCCCTTTATTCTCAAAGGAAATGTTTCTTTCCTCTTATTTAAAGATAACTGCTTCATTTGAACTCTGGACCTGTGTCTCCTCTGGGATTTTGCTTCCACAAGATATCTCTGGTTCCCCCATCTCTTACAGCTATAGTTTCTTTCTCTCCACGTGCTGCCGTCTACAGCTCTCGGAAATCTCTGTTTGATCCCATTATGCCTTCTCATTCCCACTCTTCTTTTTTCCTGGTAAACCCTTCGAGCTGATGGTCTTTGCGGATATCTTCACCTTCTGATATCCCAGTCTTTGTTTAAATACAGGTTCACATTTGCTCCCAAATTATATTGATATGTCTTCTTGCAAAATAAATAGCCCTTTTGGCCCTCTGCTCCATTATTCTTGACCTCTGTAGTACGGCACTGTTGACAATTTCCTTCTTGTGATATTCTTTCTTCCTCTGATCTTTGTACACCAGATTTGGGGGGTTCTGCTTCCATCTCTGGGATTGCTCCTTGTTGCTCTTTGATGTTTCATTTTTATCCTACCTTCTTAAGTGGGAGATTCTCTGAGGACCTTTCTTTAGTTCTTTTTGTGCCTACAAGAACTTGTTGACGGTTACCTCCAGGATATTTTCACATGTACGAGTCCAGCCCTGCTCTCATCTCTGCCATTTCAATCTCATTGTCCCAACTGCTTATCTGCTTTCCCCAAGGCAGTGACTTGCCCATCACTCCAGACTGAACATACTGTCACTTGAAGTCATCACACATCCTCTTTCCACGACTTTATTTTACCCCAAGAGAAACCATTTTCATCAAGCTTCTCAGCCTCGCAGAATCACAGCAAGATTCTTTGACTTTTTCTTCTTTTTCATCCCTCATTTTTATTTCTAATATTCCAAGTCCTAGTATGTTCCCTCAGATCTGCTCTCTCCTCTTTGTTCTTGCATATGTAGGCCCTCATTAATGTAGTGTAGATTACAGAGAGTCTCAGCCTTTGGGCTTTCTTTTTCTTGCTTTTGGTTTTCCCTCACGCCACCCTTCAAACTATTACCAAGCCAAACTTCTTCTAGCCTGACAATCCCTGTCATGAACTGACCAAAGAGTCCATCTGACAGAAGCATTAAGTCCAGACTCCACAGCTCAGAATATAATTTAGTATCGCCCAGCCTATCCTGCTATCACTGACTCTGCTTCAACAGCCTTCTGGCTAAGCCCTTCCAGATGCCTCCCAGCCTCTCTCTGAAAATGCCCTAATTCTTATATTCGGGCTCTTGTCTCTCTTTACTTTTCTCCTTCCTTTCATTGTTTTTCACGAGTTTTCCTAGCCTCCCTCTTTCCCCTTCATTCTTTCTCTCCTTACATTTTGCTCTCCTTTCTGCTATTTCAATCTTAGCCTTTCTTTCAGATGTAATTCAGCTCCCACCTCTCTACAAAAGCATTTTTCACTGCTTGACCTTACACTAGATTTTTCCTTCACCCACTGTGACTAGCATTAGTTGCAGTCTGGTAGTTAATTATTTAATATATCTTATTCCTTTCTTTCTAACTAACTCATTGGCTCTTTGAAATTCTACATAGAAATCACCACAGCATTGGGTACATGGCTGTGATCAATAAATATTTATGATTTGATTAATCCATTTTTTTGAGATCTAATGAATGTTTTTTATACTTATGCCATAGGAAGAATTATATCTGCCAATTTCTGAAAACATTTTTTTCTCCTCCATCCCACATGGAGAAATTTGGCACCCTGAAGAGTGGCTGTTGATTTCAAATTCCCAGGACAACACATTTCCTTGGAGCATCAACATCTATTTTATTACATTGCTTGCTATCTAATCCTGTATTATAGAAATATTTACATTGCTTTATGCCTTTCTGAACTTACTATTTTCCGTCTTCGCCATTGTGATAGTGAATAATGGTGTTTTCATTTACATTCACTCATTTAACCCTCTCCCAACCATTTTAGGGCTGGTAATATAATTAGATCAGTAATTTTGTAATCCAGAAAAAAAATGACAGTATAGCTCAAAAGGTTTGAATTGGCTCAAGGCCACACAAACAGTTTTCAAATCCAGTTGTTTCTACTGTTATTTAAATTAACTCAAAGGCCTTTGCTCCTTCCATCGCTGTAAATTCATCTAATCTGAATGCCCCTACCCTCCCCACCCCATCCCCTGGATTTGCATAGTTTCCATCCACCAAAGCATGTAATGGCAGTACAATCATTAATTAGAAGTCTATCTCCCCCATTAGACTGTGAGCTTACTGAGTGTGGAGACTAGGATTTATTTAATTCTGTATATCCACTGAATATCATAGGACATGTTGGTTGTCTAAATTAAGTCATGGATAAATGAATGAATGGGAGAGGATTGTGACTTGTCCTATCAGCCTCCAAGAGAACTTAGCCCAAGACTCCACAAGACTCCACATGGTACACTGCACATTATTATTACAAAATTGCAAAATTCTTTTCTCTTAAGTCTCCTTACTCATTCCTTTTGCCTCACAGTCCAATATTCTTAAAAGCACACATCTCACTGAAGTCTGCGGTCTTGTGTAGTTAGGACTCAGACAGACTTGGGATCACACCTTTCTTCTGCAAAGGATTAGCTAACTGAGTGACTGTGGACAAGTCATTGATTTCTTAAGCCTCAATTTTTCACATCTGTACAATGGGTATAATAACTAAAAGTTCAGAGAACTGTGGTAAGGATTCAATGGGGTGATTTATTTGGGGCCCTCAGCACAGATCCTGGAACACAGTAATTTGTTCAGTGAAAGTTAGCCATCATTATGCTATGGAAAAGTGAAGGATGTACTTACTTCAGGAGCTCTGTGGGCTATAGCATGTGGCTCGCTGACTAACATGTTTTCATGCTGCCATGGTCTTTCCTTGGCTAAACCTACAAAGATCTTTCCTCAGTCAAACTAAAGCAGAAGATGTAGACAACAATTCAAATAATTTGGGCCCTAAACTCTACTTTCACCTGAATAATTCTTTTTGTAGTTAAATTTATTGGGGTGACATTGTTAATAAGATTATATAGGTTTCAAATGTACATTTCTATGATACATGATCTGTATATTGCACTGTGAGCCTACCATCCAAAGTCAAATCAAACAATTCTGAGAAGTAAATGGGTGTAAAGAACCTGGAAGTCCTTTTAAGCATCTTACAGAGTTGAAACAAGAGGTTGTTTGCCATTTATATTTGTAAATGGGACTTCTTGCAAGGATCCGTCCATCTATCTCTTACTGCTATTGTGTTCCTGAGGGGTTGTGTGTGTGTGTGATGCTTCCTTAATGGCCTGAGCTGCTACCAGGTGTCCAGAGTAAAATAAAGCATCACTCTTAGGTACTGGTGAAACACATTCAGCACATATGTAAATCCATCTCCTGTAGCAGAAAGCCTTATAAATAGAGTTAACATCACATTAATGCTGTTTATCACCAAGTTCAAGGTTTTGGCTTAGAGGAAAGGTAGGCTGCATCTTCATACAAATTATCTCAGCTTTACTAAATCTCTAGCAAAGAAACAGTAGTTGCTTCCTTCATCACAAAGTGCTGCCCCAGCCAGTCCATTTTATAGGTGAGCAAACTGGGATCTAATAAGATCAAATTATACACAAGCCTAGTTTAAACAGGCTGCCATTTGCTGTCCACGAAATGTTAGGACCATTGTGTTGCATTCATGTCAAATTGGAAAGGGAATGATCTTTGGCACCAGAAAGAAAGCCTTAGCTTTAAATCCTAGCTCCACTGGTGTGTAAACTTTGGCAAATTGTTTATTTTCCGTAAGCCTTGGTTTTCTCTTCTGTATGATAAGGACTATAATACCTCTTAGGATAATTCAATTATTCATGCATTTTATTTATGTGTGCTGAGGACGTATTATGTACCAGTCTCTGATATTATAAGAATTAAGTGATATTACAGATGTAAGTATCTGACCAAATGCTGGACATATGGTGGTTACTCAAAAAAAAAAAAAAGTGTTCTCTCTCCTTCTCTCAAGCCACACAGCTTCAGCTGACCTTTCTCCAGGGAAGAATTCATCCACCCCAATTTGAGAGTGAGTCAGACCTAGAGTATTTGCAGACTGACTTCATCCCTGTCTCCCCCACACTCCCTCTCAATCCCCAGAACTTTTCCCTCAGGACTCTTGAGACTAGAATACCCCACTAACTCTGACAGATGATCTTTGAGGGGAGAGAAATCTCTGACACTCCAGGCCCTAAGTGACAGCACAAGGATATTCAAAATGATCCTGTTCATACTAGATAAAGGCGATTTGTCAAAGGGGACAGGTTGTTTTAGCACCAGTTCATAGCATATCTGACAACTGAAGAGTTCTATCCATTCTAGGGCCAACCATGTGGCTCTCCTCAAGGGTGAGAAAGATGCCAGGGTCACAGGGAGACAGAACGCTTGGGAAACAGGTCAAGCAGCAGGCAGGGTAACCTAGGAGGAAGAATTACTTGGGCAATGGAATCAAATATCTTGATCCTCTTGAGTGCTCACCCCCACTTCACCTTTGCATTGACCTCACACTTTACTCCAAGTGCCTTCTCCACCATGGCCCAAGGGTAACCCTCTGCTCTCTCTTCCATCCACCCCTCAACAGCATCCACATCTGACCCTTGTTAGTGCCCTGTTTCTCTTTCCACTGTGGCCTCAGCCATGTGAGTGCAGGGAAATATAACAACATAATCCTCTTTACACCATTCAGTCCCCAAAGGTCCTTACTAAAAATTCTCTATTTATCTGGTCATTAGATCTAATTAAATCTCTCCAACTTAGAGCACTGATGAGTGGCACCACTTTCTCTCACCAATTAGAAGACAGGAGATTAAAGAATGCCCTCGACACTTTGTCCTTGTAAGGGTGGTGGCAGGGGAAGAGGCAGGGGAGAAATGCAGGAGATTGTTTTTTATCTCTGAAGACAGTGTTAAAGTAATGTGGGTTCTGGCCCCTCTGCCAAAAATGTAGCTTTTGTGTGTTTTATCCAGCTATCCCAATGAATGTGCATTAAGTAGTCTGTTGTTTCTTTTATAAAAATATCTACCTCTTTCTAAAGATGAATTTGAACAGCTTAAACAAAGGACATTTACAATAAGACAGTTAAATAGAAATCAAAAAAGGAAATCAGGATTGAAGAAGAAAGAAGTAAACAAACATATTAATCCAAAAGGTTAATTAACATATTTATTGTAATTAACACAATCTGATTGGAGCTTCCTAGTAGTTAAAGCAAAAAAGGAAACATGGCATATTACCATAGCTGTCATCATTTAAAACAGGGAAATATACTTTCCCACTATCCTCTGTTCTTAGGGGATTAAACAATGTCTTCGTTCAAAATTCTGAAAGAAATTTCTCATGTGGGGCATCATTTAGGAGATGTTGGGAGATAAATAACAATCTTACTTATACTCATTGTCTTGCATTTGACAGGCAAGGTTCTGAGCGTCCAGAGCTTGGGAATAGTGTTTTCTTCTTTGAAGAGCTGCATTGCCCACAGAGGGTTCAAATACTGACCTCAGCTTTATCGGAACAGTGCTCAGGTCATCTTGGCTCATGAGGTTGTCAGGGAGGGAAAGGCTATCACTCCTACCACATCTGATTCCTCAACAAGGTCCTTCTGAAAAAGTATCCCTACACTTTGCCCCTACAGAAACAGACCTGTCTTCTCCACCTTATCTCACTGATGTGTTTGCTAATGAAGACAGTCATCAGACAGAAAGAGGCCTTTGGCACTTTGAGGAGCAGAGGTGGGGCTCCAGCCTTAACCCCTGCAGACAGTCTCTGAATAATCTTCTGTCTTTCTTCATGACATTATTGAATCAGAGCTTGCTTCTCCCACTCTTCTTCTGACATTCCAGGGTGCTATTCAAGAAGGACATGCATGGAATTCTCTTTCAAGCCCACTCTAGTATTCAAAGTGGAATCAGTTCTGGTGTGGTCAACCAAAATCCAAACCTAGGACTGGTAGGCAGTGATGCATGGAGGCCGAGGGATGAGTGAGGTGATCTCAGGTTCACTTACCCTGCGATTCACTCCCTGCCACAAGGAAATAGGGAAGCCAGGCTTCACTCAAGCACAGACCCACAGGGAGGCACATTTATGCTAAAGAGCTTCTTTAGTGCACAAATTTCTCTGTTCTCATCCCAGACTGCTTCAAAAGAGACAGACCCTCAGGTTCTGAATCAAGCTCATGTCCTACAGACCCCATCATATCCTGACCACTCACAGTCCTTCTTCTAGATTTTTGCATCCCTACACCCACTGGAATAGCAGTGCCTTTAAGGTACTTCCAGATAAGAGCTCGCCCTTTGCCCTTGATTCAACAAAGCTCCCATTGAAGGACCCTTCTGGACAACTGTGCCTTTTTGTCTTATCATGTCCCTGTCTCTGGTCCTCAGCTACTGCCAGCTCCTGGCTTGACTTCTCACCCCTAGGGTCCTGGATTTTTCCTGCCCTTTTGAATAGTTCCCTGCTCCTCTTCTTGAGATTACCAGGTAATGCTTCTACAGCTCAAAACTGCCTCCTGGATGCTGATCAAAATCTGAAGCCTAGTGGTTGCTCTCCTCACTTAACCAAGTGCTGCTGAGGCCGAGCCCTCGGGTGCCAGAGCAGGCTTCTGACTCCAAGCCTGAGCTCTTCTCATGCTGTGGCGGCTGCCGTTCGTTCACAAACCACTGAGCAACAAAAGATGAAAGCTTGTGGAAGAGGAACGTTTGTGAAAGCCGCCGTTGACTATTGGTTACTTCAAGAAAGCTCTCCATTTCTAGCCAAAGCCCTCCAAAACTTCTAATATCAGTCCCTTGCACACGGTTATTTCTTCTCATTGTGATTTCAGGGCAGAATTTGATAAAAGCCTGTGTGGAGAGAGATGAGAAGGGAGCAGCTGCAATGCAGTTTTCTTGAACCAAAAAGCATGGATTTGGTTATTTGAAAACAACGACTGCCCTGGCAGCCACTACTTGTGTGTCTTTTGGATTCTCTGTGTCTTCGTTAGCAAATTGGGGCTGGAGGCTTATTTTCTGGGTGAGCACTTAGTGAGATTTTGCGTGTCAGGTGTGTGGCATGGTGCTTGTTACGCAACATCGTGATCACGTGGTGTTTCCTGGAGGCCAATTCCTTCTCCTTCTTCCCCTTTCTCCCTTCTTCTCACCAATTGGCTTTCCCCTGTCCCCATCCCAGAGCTCACCTGTGAGCGGAGAAGCCCATGCGGCCAGTGAAGTAGGAACATCATTTCCAAAGGGGGCGCTCTAAGATCAGGAAAAATGCCTTTGGGGACCTTGAATGTGTGTCTGTGAGGACTGTGTGCTGGTACCTATGGCTGGGCATTTAAAAAAATGACTTTTATGAAATCTTTGCCTTGATATGCTATCAATTTTTCCAGATGCCTTTTCAATATCTGTCTACAGAACTGTATGAAATTATAGTAAATCCTACAGCTGGGGGGATGACGATATGGCAGCTGGAGACAGACATCTCTGGCGCTGATGAAATGAGGTAGTAACATTCTCCTGGTAGTAGGTTCGTTCTGGGGGGGGCTGCCAAGCTGCAAGCCTCCTGAATGCAGGACTGGGGCCACCAGCATGGGAGTCTGCCTGCAGCTGTTGCCCCTCTCTCCGGTCCTCTGCCTTCCCTCTAGGGCCGCGCTCCCAGGCCAGACACAGATCCAGGCTTCAGGCCTTCGGGCAGCGCAGGGTGGGAGGCTGGCTGGATTGCCCTCCCTGGGTTAGACCCAGGGCCTTCAAGATGAGGCGAGGTGAGAATGAAGGTTTGAATAGCTTTGTGTAGGCCCTCCTGGGCTGGAGACGGGAAAACGTGCTTAGAGGAGGCTAAGAGAACAACAGCGTTCCTGCAAATAATAAGCCTAAAGTCATCCGCCTGGGGTGGTGGGAGAGAGGGCCAGAACTCCTCACTCCGTTTGTTAACATTTCAGGTGAGCAGGAGCCAAGCAGGCGGGAGAACTTGTGGGCTGGGGTGCAGCAGAGTTCCTGAGAAAAGTGTGGGAGAAAGGGGGACAGTGCCGGGCAAGCAGTTGTCACCTAGATGAGAATGAATGGGCAGATACACGGATCTGAAGTGAACAAAGGCTTTCCTTCCTGTAGGTTTTTATCCCCCTACCTAGGAAGACCAGGGAGGGGGCTTTGAAGGAGACCCGCCAGGCGACAGCTCAGGGGGGCCGGGAAGTGCCTCTCTCAGCCGTGGCCCTGTTCTGCGGAGGCCTCGGGAGCAGCGGGCTGCACAGCAGCTTCGAGAGCGGGAGGGTCTTGCTGCTCCTCCGGGCCACCCGCCGGCCCCGGGCGCGGCCCCGGGCGCCGGAGAGAGGAAAGGTCCTAAGCATGTGTTACAACAACCTGCGCGTTTGCTGTTTAACAGCGCCTGTCATCTTGTCCATTTCTTCCACCTGCCACGCCTGTTTCCACCCAGCGCTGAGTGGGAGGCAGCCCAGCGCCCATCTGCGGCTGAGAACAGACGAGTGTGCTCGAAGCGCATGGAGTTAAGAGGCTTTTCTAGGCCGTGGTGGGGAGACCTCCGACCTGAGGCAGTGCTCTTGAGGGCAGCGGAGACACTGTCAGTTATGGACCTGTCTTTCAAGTCCCCGACGGTTGGGATGGGCTCTGTCTGTCAATGGCTGTGCACATGTCCAGGAGTAGCCCCCGAGGGCGGCGGCGGGGAGGTGTGGGCGGTGGCCGGAGGCTCCCTGTCTACCTGGGTCTTCCCTTTCCCCTTCAACTCACTGTAATCTGTCAAGGTGACATCACCCAGAGGGCAATTGTGCCCTGTCTGAGGTGGTTCTCTTAAAGGGGAGTGGTCTTTTCTCCTGCCTTATTAGCATGTCAAGCCCAACTGGAAGGTTCCAGCACTTCTTGGTCCACACTACCTTTAGCCTCAGGAGCTCTTTGTGGTGCTCCTTGGCCAAAAGAAGTCACAGTTCCACTTTTTTCAATTAGCCAGGTTCAAACAACCTAATGAGTATGAATATCCTAAAAACTTAATAGCGGTTTGAAAAAATATATATGCTAAAGGAAAAATGTTTATTTCATTCTTAGATGATCATAATTACTTACTAATGGATGTGTATACATGTTGGTGTACACAAACCTTGGACACAACTGCCTTTACTGTTAGTTCCATGTTGACTTTTGTGTTGTCCTTGCTTTCTATCACAACAACCACAGAAAATTCACCTTCATTAAGCTATGACTCAATTGAAGGAAATTGTGAGATCTAATGTCAAAACTGTAAGCTTCCTTGCGTTAGCAATTTGCTCGGTGTCTGGCAGCTGCTGAGTACCTCCATTTCCCTCCAAAAGTTAAAATAGCCTGTGGGGCTGTGGGAGTTCACTGTGTGACTTAGGATACCTTGGGAGTTTGGGGACGGTGGTCCTACTCTACAGAGTTATTGCATCTCCTCATATTGAAGGAAGTGGTGTGGGCTAGAAGTTGGGATGGGGGCAAACAATGGAGAAAGAAAAATTGCTAAGACAAACCCACATCTTAATTTTCTCAGGACACGTTCTCAGATTATGCTTATTCTATTTTCTAGGGAAAATCATGAGGCTAGGGTCCTTCCTGGGCATGTTAAAGACAGGTTGTACTGAGTAAGAATGGATACCTCCATGAGCTGAGGGATGAGCTCATAGGGTTATGCCTGGTACAATTCAGTCACTTCTCTAACTGTTCCTAGGCCAATTATTTCTCCTTCCCTCGCTCTCCCTCCTTCCCTTCCTCCCTCTAAACCTCTCTCTCTCTCCTTCCATCTCTCCTGTCTCATGTCCTTCTGTAAATGAATACTGTGCTCCTCCTGTGTGAAAAGTAATGAAAAGCACAGTGATGAAAAGCAAGAGTCAGGAGCCATTCATACTACCTACCATCCACTACCTGTGTGACTTTGGGTCATATCTAACCTCTGTGCTTCACATTCTACCTCCGTAAAATGGGTTTAATAAAATGACGTGCCCTATCTGTGAGATCAAATAACCTGATGGAGATTAGAACAGTGTCTGCTGTGATGACATTCAGGCAGCTCAGCAAACAGCTGTGATGAGACAGACTTGGTTTCTGCTTCTACCTGCCTTACGGTCAAGGGGAAAAGATAAATATCAAACCACTGTTTGACCAAATAATTAATTGATTGTAATTTTGATGTGTGTTACAAAGAAGTGTGATATTCTATGTGAGTATGTAATACAGGGATTTAACTTAGATGTGGGGGGCGAGTGTCACAGAATTCTTCCCAGAGTAAATAATATTTAAGTTGAGACTCAAAAGATGTTTTGGGGTGAACTGGAGGGCCAAGGTCCAGAGGGTGGAGGAGGTGGCAAGAATATTCCAAACAGAAGGAACACCATGACCAAGACCCCGAGACTCTGGCTAGGGTGAGGAACAACGCTGAGGGGGTTAGGAAGGGGCAAAATCATAGAACACCTTTGTGAGGTCCTTGGTGAGGAATCTCTAGTTTTTCCTAAGAATGATGAGAAGCCATTAAGGGTTTTGAGCAGAGGAGTGACATGCCTTTATGTCTTACAAAAGAACACTCTGGTTGCTGGTTGGAGAATGGACTCCAGCAGCCATAGAAAAAAAACAAAAGATCAATTAGGAGCATACTTGAGATAGGAGGTGGCCCTGACTATGGTGGCAGTAGATAGAGCAGGGGACAGATTTGAGAGGTAATTAGGAGGCAGAATGAATATGGTGGACTGATGGTGGAAAGGAAGGAGAAACCAGGCAAATGCCTAGGAGTCTTCCCAGAATGCTTGGGTGGAAGGAAGGCGAGAAGTGATGACAAGGACAGGGTGCCCTGGAGGAGGGACAGTATCCATTAAAGGCTTTGGGGAATATATGAAGACCCAGGTGACCCAGTTCTCCAAAACCACTCTTTGAAAATCCTTCTTAGATAATTGAAAGAAAACCTGATTTCTGTGTTTCTCTTCTAAAATATCCAGATAACTATCTCAGGTCTTTGCTTTATTTTGAACAAAGACAAGAGTGTTGGGGGCGGAGGATGAAAACCTCCACTGCGGCAAAGAACCCACTGTAGCTTTAGAGTTCTTAATTGAACCTAAGATGTATGTGGAGTAATTAAAAACAAAGTTTATCCTCATGCTGCCCGTGAACAGGCCTGTCCAGATTCACTGAGAGTTCCTCTCTCCCTTCCTGTGTAGCCACCTTCCTTTCTTGTAAAAAAGAAAAAATAGTTTTGATATTAATTAAGTTATATAGCAATTTCCTCCCCCTAATTAAAGTGGAACTTTTTCACAGGACACTTTGAAGTATGACTCTGTGGATATAAGAAACTTTTCATCCTCCACCAGAGCTCTGTAGTGTCTCTTCATATTGTTCACTTCAATCAGAATAAAACTCTTTCTGATAATGAAGGGAAGAGCATTTAACTTTTTCCAGCTACTGAATAGTCAAGTCGGCCTGGAGTGTGATGTAGGGGAGCGTGCTGGAGCCCAAGCCTTAGGTAGTGGGGGGGGGACTTGAGGTGACAACTCTGATGCATTTGGGAAGGGGTCCAGTAGGTGGCAAGGCCAGGAGGTGTGCGAGGGAGACAGAAATAGGAATGAGAGAGGTGCCAGGAGCTACTTCTGTCAGGGCGATGGGGAGAGTGGCAGCACCCTGCTCCTGGGGGATTACTCAGCTGCATTAATGACTTTTGCAGTGAGCTTTAATATCCTCGATGAAAGGGTAATGTTTGGACTATGGGTTCTTTTGTTCTAATTTTCAGGGGACAGTTTCTGAACAACCCCCTGAGATTCCCAGAGATGGAACAGTGACCAATGATGGAAGGAGACCAGGGAGAGAAGTGAGAAAACAGAGTGTAGTTAGCCAGAGAGAGAATCCAGAAAGGAAGGGGAATCAATCCTCACCCTGATAAGACTCATTTAGCCACAGAGATATTTATGACTTTTTAAACATAGCTGATTTACTCTTTTCCTTCCTTCAAGTGTTCCTCTTTCAAACCCCTCTGAATGCCTTGGAGGTAGGAAAAGAAAAAGAAGGAGTCTTGTCTCCTTCCTGCCCAGAAACCAATTTCTTATGAAAACACCCCAGAGAAGAAGTAGAGGCCACTAGTTTTCATCTGTGAATCTGACTATCAGTGTTTCCCCTGTATGTATCGACGGCCAGTAAAACACGTATCATACACCAAACCAGAAACAGCCCCGGTGTGTCCACCTCCTCCCCGCCAAGATGCCACCAGCCCAAACTGTCAAACGCCTTAATTAGATTATTGCTGTTTCTCCACCTGTCTGAAGGTGTCTCCCAAATAGCTCCAAAGCCACAGGCAAAGGCAAACAGAAGAGGCATGTGAGGGAGGCAGAGAAAGACTGCAGATTCCTTTAACTGGTCCTCCTTCAGTGGCTGCCTGTCTCCTGTCGCAGGCCAGGGAGGCAGGAATAGGGGAATCAATCCTTGCCCGAAAGCCTCAGCTTCCTTCCCAGCCTACAAACTCTCGAGGGTGTGGAGCCCTGCACGTGGGAAATGGATGTCAAAACTGGGGAGGAAGGAGGGATAGAAAGGGTAGGTTATTGTAGCAGAGTTGGGAAGGTAGTGGGTTTTTCTTTCTGATGTCCCATGGCTTAATTCAGTAACTTTAACTAAACTCCAGACATTGGTACAGAGACTCCTCCTGGATGCCAGACATCAGGTTAGGTGGTAGGAAGGAAGACAGAGTTCCAGAATCCCAGAGGTGCCCGGTCGAGTGGGAAGTGGCACTATCCCAGGGTCCCACACCAATCCATCCCTGTTCCCAGCCATGTTGACTTTCATTAGAGGGGTATTATAATAACTCAACCAAATGCACAAATGTCAAGGGAATTTGCAGAAAAATCATGATGAGAGCAAGAGAGGGAAGTGGCTAATCTGAGAAGTCTCCCTAAAAGACATGGCCTCATGAGAGAGATCTCATAGGTAGTAGTGAAATGATTTGGCAGGAAATAAAGAGGGAGGCAATCCAGGGAGAAGGCTCTTCAAATCTGGGATAGCAGGTATGGCAAAGGTGAGGACATCCTGTGTGGAGAGGGGGGGGGGTGGATACAGTGTGACAGGGCTTGATAGTGGAGATGCCAATCAGTGAAGCTGTGGATTCTGGGTGATGAAGAACCATAGAATGGTCTGTCAATAATAGGGCACACGACCCATTTTCCAAAGCTCTTTCTCCTCCACCTCCATCCAGAGTGCAGGCAGCCTCCCTGTATTTTGTTCCCTTGGGGCACAGATGATTGATGACAGGAAACCCCAACTGGTGAATCTGGAGCAGTCATTGCATCCCCCTGTGGTTAGCAAGGTCAGGAAAGGTGCTCTGACCAGGAAAGTGGCCCTAGGAGCTGACTGATGGAGTTTATATATGTATATTGATTTTGCAAGGCAGTTAGGCCCCAGAGTTCTGTGATAACCTGTGCTCTCTATACAATATTTTGGCAATAACCCTGTCCTGGCTAGCTTGCAGCCAGGGATAGGTTTAGGTGTGCTTTAAATGTCTGAGAACTGCCCTCTAGGCATGAGTTCATGAGAAAGTACTTTCTGGTTGAAGGCAGCAAATTCTATCTGGATGAATGACTAGGTAAGAAGGTTAGTTTACCATGAGATACCAC
>VMDR010013295.1:0-25193 GCA_007922815.1 Macrotus californicus | reverse complement strand
ATCCAAAAGACATTTTATTTTTCACAGTAGGACAGCCTTTGACCATTGGAAATAAAATTAAAATGATACATTGGGTGGAGAAATAGGATGAGACCATGAACATAAAACTATATTACATTAAAACAAAATTTTATGTGAAGTAGGTCACAGGAGCACAGTAACCCTGGTCTGGTAACCAAGCACTTCTCTGAAACGCTCAGTGTTTTGTGTAAATGATATGCCTCTCTAGGACCATTGAAACAGTGTGACACACGTGCTTTGTCCTCGTTCACAATCCTTGGGACCCACCGGCTGGTGATGTTATCTGCTTCTTACAGAAGAGGCCAGTAAGGCCAGAGAGGTGCTGGTTGACCTGCCCTGTGACTGTGCCCAAGGGTTTTAGAAAGGTGCCAAGCTCTCCCTATTCTTTTTGAAGCCAACATAAGTTTGCTTTAAAAACAAAGAATGAAGGGCTAGAAAATAGACCTAATGTGATGTTTTTAAAGTGACATAGATTAAGAAACCATGAAAACTACCAATAATGTCAAACTTGAAAAACTGTCAATATATTAAAATGTTAACTATGCCGCTCTTAAACTGAGAGAATCCTGTGTTAAATCTCTAGGACCTTGAACCTCAAGTAGAATGCATCATGTTTCTGGTAAATTTTCAGGTCAGGGCCAGTAAAGGGAGCATGTTTTGAGAAACATCAATACTTTGTATGTGGTAACCTAGAAGAACTTAAATATATTCACCATACATTTTAAAGGGAGCTTTGAACTCAACTGGAAAAAGATATTTTACCACTATAATATGAAATAATTTTAACAAGTCATGTTCTGACATCTGTCTAGGTACCAAAATCACAAATCCTAAAAGTTAGAGACATATTTTTGAAGGAATGTTACCACTCTGTGTTTTCCCTGGTCACATTCATAGTCTGATTAAAAGGCTGGTCTCGGTTTCTACACATGTCTAGTGGAATCAGTCTGTTCCCTTAAAATGGAGGAAAATCAAAATGTTATTTCCTAAAACAAATAGTGGAACTCTTTCCTCTAGCCCTTACTAATGATACAGGGCCTATTGTTGAATAAGGTTTCTAAACTTGACTCCTCTCTAAAGTGGGAAAGAGAGCATTGACCTCCTAAGACTATTTTGAGGATTAAATAATGGGCCAAGTGTGTTCGTCTGAGCCCTCTGAGAAGCAGATGCCGAGATGGGATTAAATGGGCTAGGACAGTATTAGGGGGGAATGCCTGTGAAAGACAAGGGGGAGGGAGCCAGGAAGACCAGGAGGGCCAGAGACTGCAAGCATGGGAGGTCTGCGAGCAGCATTCTCATGGCTGCGGCAACATGTGCAGGTGTCTGACGCGCAGCAGGTACCCTGGTCCTGGTGCGTTGCTTTTTACACTGTTATGGTCAGGGCTCATTCTTCCATGGCTTCAGTTTAGTTTGTTTTCTTAAACTAGATACACTTCCCTTTACTCCGTTAAAAAAATCAAAGCCTCTAAGGTGCTAACAGAATGATCAATCTGCGATGTGTGCATTTCACAGATGGCAGAATGAACAGTCATGTCTTCCCCACACTGGGCCCTAGGTGTTCCTGATTTGGTAGTTTCAGATGTGATTACAATGGTAGTAAAAATGAATTTTCTAAAAGATGAATCCAACTATATCTCTTGTTTTTCTCATTGTCTTAAGGCTAAATCCAACCTTTTAGCACAACATGAAAATCTCTCTGCTTACTTTATGCATCTGACGATATCTGTTCTCACCCCGTTCATCTTTCTGCTCCATCGATAGTGTTGATGGTACTCAGCATTGATGGACTGACTCATGCCTATCCTCAGCCTTTCCCTTCTGCAACTGAGCTCTGGGGATGGTCAAGTGACATAGTTCTGGCCAGCATGACATCAGGGGAGGCTACTGGGGTGAAACTTTTCTCTTTTCTAATTAAAAAAATAGAGCAGGCAAGCATTTTGTCCTTTGTACCTCCATTTCTTTTTCCCCACTCGGAACCTGGAGAAGCAGCCATCATCCCGAGTGGGGCAGCCTGAATGAGGAACAGTCCACACCATAGGATGGTAATCATAGGCACTTCGAGAGCTCGCATCCTTGAAAGCAGTTACTGCGCAGTTGCGCCAGCCCAGGGTGCTTCTTCTGAGACTTCTCACATTAATTTGATTAATGTCTATTTATACTGTCAGGTTTTCTGTAACAAATGCAGTTTGACTGTTTTGCCATAGTCATATTTCACCTGAAAGCACTTAAGGCTTGGTGTTTGAATTGCTGGTTTTCCTGTCTAGACTAGACAAGACAGTGAATTCTCTGGTGACTTTTTTCCTTCAGTTGAGTATGCTCAGAGCATTGAGCTAAGTCCTGGGATATGGAAGGTAAAACCCCAGTGCCCCTCAGAAAATGAATACAACTCAGCACAACCATGAGGCTGAATTATTGAGCTAGTGTATGGGATGAAGATGTAATCCAGGCAGAAAAAACAGACTAGATACCCGAGTATTAAAATAGCAGGTGGTGAGTGTGTGACGGTGCTGAGTACGGGCAAAGTCCTGAAAGCCAGAAGGAGTACGCCAGGCCCAAAGAAGTGGAGGAAACTTAGTGGGCAGAGTTGGAAGAAAGCAGTGGCAAGTGATGAAGAAGAACAGGAAAAGGGGGACCTTAAAGCTTCTGAAAAAAGAAAGTTTGGACCTTATTTAATGAGAAGTGGTAAAAACAGCCATTAAACACTCCTTGGAAATGTTCTCTCTGCAGTTCTAAACCTGATTGTGGTTTATGTGGGTCACTGGGGAGGGAGGTCTCATGCCTTCAGCAACCTCCCAGAAACGCTTGGGGACTGGGTAGGATTTCCTTTCCAAATCTAGGCCTATATAGAAGTCACAAGTACCAAGTATCCTACCTATGCAGTTTTACAACATATTCGAAGTCTTTGGATGATGGACAACTTGGCAAAAAAGAACTGGTTCTTGTCTAGGTATTTGGTCTCCTGGAGGTCTAGTTGGTTTTTTATCATGAAAATGGTTTTAAGGCATTTGCTCCCTTAAATTCTTTCTTTAAAAGTTGCCTGTAACAATTTCTTAATCTCTTCACCTTTTTCACCCATCCTGGGGATGTAAAGTACAGCGTAGGAAATATAGCCAATGATATTTGAAAAACTCTGTATGGTGTCATATGGGTATGAGAGTTATAGGGATGATAACTTAGTGAGTTATGTAATGTCTGATCACTGGGGTGTACACCTGAAACTAATAGAATGTATGTCAACTGTAACTGAGAAAGAAAAAAACAACACAATTGTCTGAAGTTAGAGAGAAACTTTATGTAACATACAGTAGCTAATGAACTTCAGTATTTCTTCTTTTGCAGACACCTCTTTTCTTTAAAATATGTAGCAGTAGGGTCTACACTGGAAGAGACTGTAGTCAACATGTGCTCTGTGTATTGAAAGCTAATGTATACACAGCTTCAGTCAAGGCAAATCAATGAAGCAAGAAGCTTAGTAATTTGGATCTTCTCGTTGATAAGACTAATTCTAGTACGCAGCTTAGTTCAACATAATGAACACAGCTCAGCTGCTTTGGTTTGGAAATGCTTTCTTGAAGAACAGAAATGAGGTCAAATCAAGGACCTCAGCGGAAGGAAGGTAAATTGACTAGATAAGCATGAAGGCTTTTGAGCCCTGAAATTCTATAATTCCTGAGAAGTAACCGGTTCTGTAGTTTTCTGGTTCATATGAAAGTTAATTCACTTTGTTTAGAAAATTTAAGGGGAAAAATGAAACAAAATACATTGACCGGTACTGGGCTTAACAGACTAACACCATCTCACTTTCTAGTCCTATAAACTCTCACCACTGGCATATCTAGTTGACTCATTATCATTTTAGTAAAATATAAATTTGTTTTTTCCCAGCTTCTATGTCTTAACACACATACTCTACCTTCCCAGGCCCCTCAATAGTCCATGTGTAGTCTCCTATCATGATCTAGCTAAATCCTAATTTTTCCATGAAGTGTTTATTTGCTGGAGACTTCAGCAGAAAAGCACACTATTAATAATACCATTCATTATTTGTACTCTTCATAATAACCCTGGGAAGCAACTTGTTATCATGATGGCCTATTTGTGGAGGAAGAAACTAAGTCTCCAAGAGGTTAAATGTCAATAAGTTGTAGACTGGAACCCAAGCCCTGGCTACAAACTTTATACTTCATCCTCTGTGACTTGTCTGTCTTTCCCCACAGAAGTGTACTAAAGCACTTATTTATGCATTTCACAAATATTTCTGAGCCTCTACGAAAGTCTGCTATAATGTGTGTTTCCGTAATAGGATTAGCACACATACAATTGTTCAATAGAAGAGTGATGTCAATGAATACGGCAGTCACCTGCTTTAACATGAATGTGCACCAGCATGGCTCATGCAACGAGCACCGAGGGAGTGTGGTCCTGCGCCCAGTGCCCATTTTCTGCATTTTTTTCTGACTCAGTGTGGCTATGTGTTTTGTCTTGGAAGGGTGTATTGTGTTTGTCTTCATCTTTTTGCATTTTTACCTTGCCTCCAAGACTCAGATTTAACCTTTCCTTAAACCTGCTTCCATGAAGATACCCACACCTTTCCTTTTTGTTTGTGGGTTCAAGTCCTTGAGTATATTACAATTTTATTTACCTAGGGATTTATGGAGTCTTTTAATTGTGCCAGTATTTTTATTAAGATTGTTAGTCTTGCTTGTGTTCTCATAATAAGGTAAACACATTCTGAATGGTCTGACCTGACCTATTTTTGTTCTGGTTATTAATTGTAGTTTTTCAGGGCATAAAGATTTTAATAATGCATGTACCGCATGTTCATGTAAATGCCTGTTTTTGCTGAGTAACTAATGAATATGCATGGGTGTATGTATCTGTATGTATGTGTGCTCCACAGTAAAATGTCTAACTTCTGTATATCTTTACCTAAAATATTTATGTCACAAACGTAAAGGAAAAAAAATGTTGGCTTCCAGTTGTTTTAGCTAGAGATGGAAAAGCTACTATGTGCTAGGTACTTTATCATTGTACCCAATTTCATAGCAAATGTAAATCTGGGTCTTTCTAATCCCCATTTTGCACAAAAGATTTTTTAAAATTTCTTCATGTTGTTTCCATTTGTTAAAAAGCTAAATGTAGAATTTCCTATTTTAAAAATTGTCTACCTACACCTGGAAATGAGGGAAGGGGTGATGCTGGCGACAATGTTTAGTTGTTTGCCTTCCTATCAGACTTCAAGTAAGTTTTTATAGTTTTTCACTCAGTTGCATTCCCTCCAACACTAACTCTTTTTAACCCAAGCCTCTAATATTCAAAGATAAAAATTTCAAAAAGAACCAAATTATTTATAAAGTATGAAGTAGAGAGTGAACATAACAAGCTTTGCATTCTCTCAGGACCCATGAGCATCTGCGTTTATGTTTATAAAGGGAAGCCGTGTTACTTAAAATGGCGTTAGCTGCTATGACAGACACACCTCTGACCCCCTCAAATCGCAGAGGCTCACTGTAAGAAGTGTCTATTTGTCCCTCACATAATAGCCCAACACAGTGCTCTTGGTCTGGCAGCTCTTCTCTTATCCAAGCTTGATTTCAAAGCCCCCACCTTCTTCCATTTGGTAACCCTACAATTTGCAGTGTATGTGTATCCACCTATCTTGTGAGTCATCTTTAATACAGCCAACCAGAAGTAAAAAAGACCCTGCAGAGTTAAGAGGGAGCACTTTATGTCGATACCCCCAAATGGCGCACATGCCTGCTACTGCACGGTGCTGGCCAGAACTCCGTCATGTGGCTCCTTCCAGCCGCGAGGAGTGTTGTCTGTGTGGCTGGAAGGGGCAGGAGTGGCATTTTGTGAGCAGCCAGCCGGTTTCTGCCACAGGGCGGACATAAGTTCTTTAACAACTCAAGCTTTACGTGTAAAACCATTGCTTCTAGCAGAATAAATTTCTCCACGGCAAGCTGTGATAAATGTTATGACTTTAGATTTTATTTTATAGCACCTCTGCTCCATTCCTTCTAAATTGCCTGACTGCGTTTCATTATGTGCACTAATGACAAATTAAGCTGGACTGCTTAATAATTAAAAGTATCGCTAGGATAAAACCATATTTCCTCTCGGAGCAAATCTATGTGGCTTTGTTCACAGCTGCAATATTCTGTGGAAGAGAATTAGAGTTCTTTAGAAATGAACAGACCTCTCGGGAAGTGACATGGACAGGCTTGCTTGGTTTGATTGGAAAAGAAAAGAATTTGTGCAAGATATAAAAGGGGAGCTTCTTACCAAGATAAACTAAAAATGAGTGGTAAGAACTTTTAAGAACAACTTTGGGAATGCTAGCCCTTGAATGAGCTGACATGTCTGAAAGAAAACTCTAGAATGCATGTCTGGAGAAAGATGGAGGAAAAATAGTCCCATGAATCAGAATCAAGCATAGGTGTTACCTACTGTCAGAGAGTTACCTAGGCTTTCTTTTTCCTTTGTTTTTGCCTTACAGTAGTATCATCTTAACACTGTAAACATGTGAATAAACTTCCACCCTCGGGCTCCTTCATGGATGGCATCAGAGGATCTATGAATGTATCAAATTAAGGACTAGAATGTGTGTCTTTAGAGAATATTTTCTTGAGAAAAGTGTCCGTAGCTTTCATTAGATTGTCAAAGCATCCTCTGATAGTCATCGAAAAGTCTTATGCCCTGCTGATATAAGAAGACTTGAATCTTAAGATTGGTAGAAACAGACCATGTGATGGCTTTAAAGAAATTCAAGTCTCCAGGCATAGAAGATGACATTACAGACAGCTAAAATGCATGAATGTGGTACCTCACAACCATTTTGAGTAACATTTACTCATGTGCATATTCATCAAATATTATTTAAATGCCTTTTTCATGCTGCAAACTGTGCTTAAATATCCTAATGGGTGAAGGGAGATGAGACAGAGGGGTGATGTGGCTCTGTAGTCTTGTCTAAGAGGTCAAGTGCCAGCACAGACACCCAGGGTTCAAAGCCCACTTCTTCAGTGTATCATCTGGTGTTTTGGGTGAGTTAGGGAACCTCTCCATACCTCCATGTGTTCTTCTATAACAGAAAAATTAATGTACCTATTTCTCTGTGTTGTTATAAAGAGTAAATCATACACATATTTAATATGATACCCGATATACAATAAAATCTCAATAAGTGGTAGGTAATATTTCGTGTCTTTACATACTGTACCTGTCAAGTGTAAGATGAATTAGTCTCACTGTGGGCGGCCCTGTGGGGAGGATGGAAACAGCTATAGTTCAGCTTAGCATAGAGAATCTTCTAGTAATTGTGGAAATGGATGAAAACAGAGGCAGGGCACAGGGCAATGAGCTCTACCACTGGGAGTACTTCAGTAGAAGAAGCCACTCATGTCTCAACTTCAGCAAGAGATCGGAAGATAGTCAAGAAAAGTATTTCATTCCAGTATGACATCTTTTTAAAAAGCTTGATCCATGAATATCTGCAGTGACAATACATGCATAAGGTGCTTATTCTTTGATTAACAGAGGTTTTCCCCACTGGTATTTACTCAATGGACAGATAACTCTGTAGGGAGACAGCAAATGAATGAAATGCTGTTTTCTTAATTTTTTTAGTCAGAGATCATCTAGAGTAGTGAAGCCAGAAATATAATTAATATACACCTCTTAGCTCAAGGCCAGAGTGAAAAATACATTTCTGGTAAGAATTTATGCAGTTCTTTCTAGAACAGCAAGGTTGAAGCTAAATGAAGTACTACATTAGAAAATATTATTTACAAAAGGTGGCTTTGTTTTTGTGCCTATCACAATTAGTAGACAGCAATATGTCAGGAATTTCTTTTGTCAAAATAAAATCATATTTTAAAGTAAATTATGCACAATCTGAGTCTGTTGAACAGTCAACATAAAACCAAGTATGTCATGAACACTGGTCCTCATGTTGTCATATTTTTAACTGTTTTGGAGAAAGAAGTATCAGGATCAATCTTACTGATTGGCTCAGTAATTGTAAATGCATAAATAAGCCTAGAAGCAACATAAGAGAATAATAGATGTCTAGTCTAAAACGGCACTCCTGCACTACCCACTGACATTCTGGGGTTACTCACTGTGTCTTAGAAATAGAATAATTTATTGTGGAAATTAAGTCAGCTTTGTAAAGCTCTTTGTAATGCTAGTTCATCTGTTTTTTTGCAATGGGAGATAAACACAAGTCAGCCAGATGTGGAAGGTAGCTACAGCTGCAGGGGGATAGATGGGTCTGCTCAGAACAGGGCCAACCACACAGGTAATTGTGTAGTTCATGACGATCATTACACAATGTCACAAAGAGAAGGGATCTGAGATACCGTCATCCCGAATCCTGTATGACTCCACCCTCTATATGCCCCAATGTGTTATAGCTAAGGCATCTGAGGCATAGAATCCTTAAATGATCTAGCTTACCTTAGTGGCAAAGGAAAGACCCTTTCAGGCTCAGATATCTTTACCAGTAACATTCTCCAGAGCCGCCTTGTGATATCTCAGTGATGAGCAGGGTCTTGGACTACTGAAATATTGCCTCTCACTGAAGCTTTAAAGCTTTGGAAAGTGGGAGATGACGCTACTGAATTATTGGAGGCGTGGGGGGACTGATATCATTCCTTCTTAGATGGGATGCTCATGGATCCTCAGGCTGCTCATGGGAAGAAGCAAGTAAACTTTCTGGATTTGGCACATAGAACATCTTATGCCAATTGTATTTAAAATATAATTGGACAGAATGATGTGATAATCTTAGCACTAGCAGAGATATTACTAGTCTGTCCTGACCACATGCATGTTACAGATATACTTTACTGCTCTCAGTCTCTATGATGCTTTAGATTTGTTGTCTCATTTACTAAAGTGGATCTAATACCTTGGCTTTGCATGGAAGGCCTAGCTACCATATTGCTTGGCTTTAAAAAGCTGGTTTGTAAGATAAAAATGGCCATTTAAAACTCTGCACTTAGTAATGAAAAAAAAAAAGTCTTTCCCTAAGAGGCATTTCTGAAGTACTCATTCTGTTGGTTTTGGATGAGAGATGTTAAAGTGGAAATAAACCAGGACAAACCATTTTGAAAGAAAGACTCCAAACTGACAGTGCCCAGAGGGGAGGTGGGAGGGGGTAATGGGGGGAAAGGGGGAGTGGTTTTCAGGAACATGTAGAAAGGACACATGGGCAAAACCAAAGGGTGGGTAGGATCAAGGGTGGGAATCTGGGATGGCTGGGATGGGGTGGGGAGTGGTGGGGGGAAAATGGAGATAACTGTCCTTGAACAACAATGAAAGATGTGAAAAAAATAAAAAATAAATTACAAAATTAAAAATAAAAAAGGTCCTAGACCCATACTACCCAATAGAAATGTGATATAAGTCAAGTATGTGATTTAAAATTTGCTCATAGTACCATTAAGAGTAAAGACACTGGTGAAATTTATTTAAAAATTTCAGTTAACTTAGTATATCCAAAAATATATTAACATGCAATCAATGTTAAAAATTGACTGGTGCGTTTTACCTTTTTGGTACTGTCTTTAAAATGCAGTGTGTATTTTACATTTACAACACATCTCAGTTCTGAGGAGCCACATTCCCTCTGCTCCATAGCCAGTGTGGCTGGCAGCTCTCATAAAGGACAGGGCAGCTCCAGACTAAAGGACATCATTCCTAAGTTGCTGGGAAATCATGGCTGATCTGTTGGAGCCATTTCAGGCTGAAGAGTCAATGTCCAAATTTTGTTTCATGAGGGAGCTTCTTAAGCCTCTCAGAATGGGAAAAACATGTTCAGGTGTGAGGTATGTATTTGCCATGCAGCTTTGTGTGATATGTGACTTTGGATCTGCTCCAGCAGACACGTGAGATAAGATGACTTTCTCAGCCATGGCAAGCTCACCAAACAGTATTTCTCTGGAAATGTAATCAGTTGACCTGGGTCTGGACCAATGCAGGTGATGAAGAAAAGCATTAAACTGAATGATCAATCTGTAGAGACATCATCCAATAGAAGGAATAGGATTTTGAAGCCAAGAAATGAAGTGTTGATTGCAAAGCTGGCAAGGGAAGCCCTCCTGCCTCAAGGGAGAGGCTGAACAGAAGCAGGCTCAAGGAAGAGTTGGGGAGAAGAGGGTGTGAGCGAGGCTGGAGCAGTGTTACAGCAGTTTCAGAAACAGAAAGCACTCAGAAGCTTTAAGGAGGTTTGTTGGTTCTGGTGGATGTGGAGAATTAATAAAAAAACAGCCTGTCAATATTAGTTTACTTCTGTGCAATGAGAACACAAGCAGAGGTGCCTGTTTTTATATCTGAGCTAAAGAAAAGTTTCCCAGAAAGCAGTGGACACAGTGAACAGGAGAGCCCTCTTTATGATTCAGAGGGTAGTATAGCTTTTATGTCCACTCCAGTTATCGGTGCAGAGAAGAGAAAAGGGAAATTTGGAAAGAATCATAAGGACCATCAACCTATTCCTCTTCCACCCCTAATGTATCCAAGACCCCGTAGAAAGGCAGTAGGAGAATAGGACAGATCTAATCTCGTGTCCCTTGATCAGTCATGTTTTATTCCAGGGCTTGTCGTGCTGAATCGTGGCGTCCCTTAGAACACCCGAGGAGAAGATCCTGGTCTTCTGTTTATAAAATGGATGCCTGGATCAGTTAAATTACCCACTCCCCCTAGACATATTGTAGAATAATTCTTTTACCTTCTGTGACATCCACGATGTCTGATGTGAATAATACACACTCCAGGAGAGAGGTGTTTCCCAGAAAGTATGCTGGTGGCAAAGTGGAACAGCTGGAAATTTCCTGTGTTGCTGATGGGGGTGTAAAATGTTACAACAACTCAGGAAAAAAGTCTTCTACTTTCTCATAAAATTAAATATACATCTATTTTATGACCCACCAGTTTCATTCCTGTTTACTGTCGAAAGAAACTTTACAAGAAGGCAGATAGCAGGGGTTTTTTACTACTCCAAAATGAGAAACAGCCCTCATGTCTATCAACAGGCGAATGCACAGACAGAGTACACCCATACAATGAAAGACTGTTCAGCAACAGCATGCATGCATAAATGTTAGGAATACTTGGAGTGAGAGAAGCATTACCCAAGAGTGCACACCAAGAGTATATACTATATAAGTCCATTTGTATGAAGTTAAAGAAGAGGCAGAATTAATTTGGTTAAAAAAACCAGAATAATGGGCAGTGGAATTGGGAATTGACTGGAAAAGGTCATGAGGAAAATTTGGAGGTGATAAATCTTTTATATCTTGATAGAATTTGAGCTAAAGCATTATGTGAATTTTTCAAAATGTGAGAATGAGCCTGTGAATTTTTCAAGTGCGTAGCTAAAATTTGTGCATTTCACAGTATGTAAATGTTACTTAAAATAGAATTGAAAACCATTTTGAACTCTAATAAGATACATTTAAATTTACTTTGAAATGCATCAGAAAGGTGAACTAATGGATGGCTGCCTATGTGGGTAAGTATGTGATTAAGTGGATGCAATGTGAACAGTGTTAACAATTGTAGAATTTCAGTGATAGATTTATGAGTGTTCACTGAACAGTTTCATCAGCTTTTCTGTATTTTCAAAAAGTTCATGAAGTCTTGTGAGAAGAGGAAAACAGTTATTTGTAAGCTCCAGCACGTTAATGGAAACAAATGTCTTTAGACTCTTTACCCCACACCATACACAAAAATTAATTCAAAATGGATCACAGCCCTAACTATAAGAACTAACACTATAAACCTTGTGGAAAGGTAACATTTAATGACCTTTGGTTAGCCAGAAGTTTAAATATGACACCAAAAGTATTCACAGAAAAAGAAAAGAGGCTGTTAAATTGATTAATTATTGAATTAATAAATTCAATAGTATTTAAAACTTTTATGCTTCAAAAAATTAAGTGAAGAAAACAGATTAGAAGGAAGTATTACCTTGCAAGTCAATCATGAGACATCCCAATTTTCTATGGACAAAGGATTTGAATAATTTCTTTGCTGAAGATGTCCACAAAATCACGTTCAATGTCATTCGTCTTTAGGGAAAACCCCAATCCTACTTCACACCCACCAGAACTGCTACAATAAAAAAGACAAAGCAAGTAGTGATGAGGATATGGCTAATCTGGAACTCCCATTCCCTGCTGATGGAAAAGTTAAAGGTTGCAGCTGCTGTGGAAAAGTTTGGCGTTTTTCCAAAACGCTAAATTTAAATTGACCTTGCAGTCCAACAAATCTATACAGGGGATGTTATGCAAGAGAAATGAAACCATAGGTCCATCTAAGGACTTTGAAAGGGAATGCTCTGCGTAGCATTGTTTTTTTGAAAGATTTTATTTAATTTTTCAAGATGGGAAGGGAGAGGTAGAGAGAAGGAGAGAAACATCAACATGTGGTTGCCTCTTGTGTGCCCCCCAACCGGGGACCTAACCTGCAACCCAGGCATGTGGCCTAGACTAGAATCGAACTAGTGACCCTTTGATTCTCAGGCCAGCACTCAACCACTGAGTCACACAAGCCAGGGCAGTAGCATTATTAATAGGAGCAAAAACTAGAAACAATTCTAATGTCCAAAAAGTAAACGGCTAAACAAACGTGATTATGATTCGCCAATGAAAAGGAATAAACTAATACATGCTATGACCTTGTTGAGCCTCAAAAACATTTTCTAAATGAAGGAGAGCAGACACCCAAAGACCTCATATTGTAAGTTATCATTTACATGAAATACCTAGAACAGGCAAATCTATAGAGACAGAAATAGGTAAATGGCTGCCTAGGAAGGAACAGGGATTCCTGCAAATGAGCAAGAGGAGTCTTTTGGGAGTGATGAAAATGTCCTCAAGTTGAATTGTGGCTATGGTTGTACACTTCTTTAATTTCACTGAAAATCACTGAATTGTACACTTGGAACTGGTGAAAAAGCTGTTAACAATAGCATGTGAAACTTAAAGATGGATAGAACTTATCAGGGTCTCTCTCAACGCTTTGATAGTAGAGTTTTGCGGCGATGAGAACGGAAACTCTACATGATTTCCTTCCTCTTTCCTGTGTGAATTCTACAAGTCAACCTCTTTATGACTTACTTTACTCCTCTATAAAATAGGAATAACAATAGCATCTACCTCGTATTAATGCTACACAAATTAAATTGAATACACAGTACTTTTAGCACAGCATTCAGCACATTGATAGCTTAATAAAGGTCAACTCTTACTACTATCATAACAATGATTGAGGGGAATTGGCCATAAATTCACTGTTTCTTTCTTGGCTCAAAAATCTTAATCGCAAATAAATGTATTTGTCCCCGAGGTTGGATTTTGGGTTTTGTAGATCTTCCCGAAAGAGCCTGAGATGGTAATACTTTGCTAGTTTGTTATCTTCTAATCTTATTCTACCTCCTCCGTCTTGGCCATGGTGCCTTTAATTTCTTCTCCTCAGACTTTTTAGTGCTTTCTCCAGCAGCTTCCAATTCCTCCTCATTTGCAGCTTCCCGTGGCGCTGCTTAACTCTGTGATCAGCTTCCACACAACTGCGTATAAAAGTCCAAAACTGCGAAACGAGGAGCTGAGGTCTTCCTTTACAAAGTAAGACGCTTGAGGTTTTAACCGGCTGATTTTGTGAGGACTTTGTTAGACACTCATGTGCTTATCTTTTGTGTTGTAATTCTTGGTTGACATCAGTGGAGACAGCATTGTCAGCTGAGAAAAATAACAGGGTATTATTAAACTTGTTGGGGGTCGGTGGGTCTGGTGAGAGAGTAAGAGTTAAGTTTCTGTTCACAGAAATTGGGAGGATGCCAATCATACAAACTGAAGAGACTGAATTTAAGATTATTTGAAAATAAAAAGCAATTTTATTACTCTTCAAGAACACTAAACAATGTGAACTAGCTGTTAACCAAGTGTTTTCATGAAGAGGTCCTGCTGGGACTTCTTTTAATTTGGCAATTAGCAGCACCATTTACATACAAATACAGAATATGCCAAAGCCCTTAAACAGTCCATTCACACCCCAAATTAAGGTTAATATCCAAAAGAAATCTTATTAATCCCATTAATTTGTGACTATATAATACAACGATAGACTTACAACCAGCTCAAGAAGGACAATCACAGATTTAAAATTGGGAAACGTGAAATCGGCACGTGTAAATATTGTATCAAAAATGGTCATCTTTCCCATACCCATTGTCACTTCTGACTTCCCAGGTATCTCTTAAACATTTCAGCTTCAGCTGTTAGTGTCCATGACCTTATCAATTAATATGTTTCAGGTTCCTCATTTTCCAGATAAAGAACTAAGGAGAAGGTGGGACAACCTTGGGCAAGGTCACAACACTAGAGGCCCCTGCACCAGACAGGAACTAACTCTTCTTTCCTGACTCCGAATTCCGTTTTCGTTCAGTACATTGTGTTGAGTTCTATACCGGTTTTGCCACAGCCCGTTTCCATTCTGTGTTTAGCTCCGAAGGTCATAAACTCCTCCAGGGAGCCAACTTTCACCCGTGGCTCAGCTTTTATCAGTTACCATTAGTCTTGCTCACCTTTGGCAATCGTGGTTTAATGGGGTGCTGCATTTATAGGACATCCCCAAGAAGCAGAGTGAGACAGTCAGTCCTGCTTAGGTGAAAGGGTTTGAGTGGCAAATCAAAGTCCTCTTCGCTCCAAATTATTAGCTCTCGCAAGCCTCCTATAGCATTACTGCCCCTCCTGTGGCCTCTAATTCCCATGATTACAGCCATGCCTGTAGGTCAGGTGCCTACAAAACCCCAGCAGGTGAAAATGGGTCAAGATGCCCCCTGCCTGTTCCCTAGGGAGCTGTTACTATTCAGCTCTAGCTAAGTGCTGTTAGTGAGCTCTGATGGTCGGATTGCTCTATTTTTGAAAAGAAATGGTAAATCCAGATTTCCATATAAAGTCTCCCAATTAGTAAATGCTGGAAGAGAATTCCCAAGTATTTAAACACTGAGTATTCCTAGCAACTTTTCAACATAGAAAAAGCCACTATAGCTCAATGAGGCTGTTTGTGACTTCTATATGACATTCATTATTTCATTCCATACGTATATCCTATTGTATGTCTGGCGCTGTGTTACATATTTTTACTCTAGAGCTAATAAAAAACAATGCTGACTTCCCTGGTGTAATAAACTTCTCTGCATCCCTCTGCTCCCTGAAGCTAGGAGTCACTGGAAGTCTGTACCAGCCTTCTCTCTTTTCTTTCCACTTCACACACGTTCAGCTCTGCACCAGACTCTGGTGCATATGCCGTCTTTGGATGGATGAGAACGAAGCATTCCTGTGACCTTGCATCAACATAGCCACCTCTGGTCTGGCCGACCAAATGCCCATGTTTACCAATGAGTTTCCTACCTAGTTCTTCAGCTCATCCTTTGTTCCTCTGTCTTCCTTGTCCTGGCACTCCATCAGTGAGGAGGCCTTTGCAGCTCTCGCTTTCAAACCCCTAGGGCTTCTCATCCCCTCTTTGCTCCCCCCCACATAGTCTAATGCAGCTTGTATCATTCCTCCCCAGAGAACATGGGTTCTCTTGTCTTCAGCAGTGCCAGCCGCCATCTCCCAATTTATCCTCACATTCTCCCAATCTGATCTAAGACACACTACCATAGATTTTTTTAAAATTTAGGAGTGGGTTGTTAAAGTTTGAGCTTTGCATTAACTAACTTTGGCTTTTCCTGATGCTGTTGACTTACGGAAATACTACTGAACCTAGACCAAGAAGTAAATACAGCAGGATCAGAATTTGTGTAGAATAACTCTGCTATTAGTGACCTAGTGCAGCAATTCTTAGGGTGATGCCACAATTCTAAGAAGTGATACATTTCAGATGCCCTGATTCTGGTTTTGATTCATGCCTTGGCTGACTTGGAGATGTCACATTCAGCGCAGCCTTCTGTTCCCCACCCAACATTGCTTCTTTCCTCTTAGATCTCAGCAGACAGTCCTGTCCTGTGGTATGTATCCCCGGGTTCAGGAGTTGCCGTTGAATCTCTAGTTCTGCAAGCTATGATCCTAGGAGCTAAGTCCAATTAGTTTTGCTAAGGTGCCATTTCCTCATGAGAATACCACCACCTTCTTTGTTATAGGAAAGTGTTTTATAAAAGAACTTCTGGGTTCTATTTTAAGAACATAGGCTCTAACATTCAACAACCTTGGTTCAAGTCCTGGGTCTGCCATTGCTATCTCTGTAAGCCTGTGAAATGAAGATGCATATGGTTCAGTGAAGTAGTTTGCTAAGTGCTTAGCACAATGGACTCTACATTAGGGGAGATGATCTTGATGATGTTGGCAATTTTTGGATTTTCTGCTAATTGTATCCTTTATCTGCAGAGAACAGATTATAATGAAAGCTAACTTGTATTGATCACTTACACTTTTCTAGGTACTATGTTGGCATTATTAAATCATTCAGTCCTCACCTCAAGCCTATGCTGTAAGTATTCATAGGAGGTGTTCACTATTCCCATTTTGCAGATGAGAAAACCAAGTTTTACACAAGTTAAATATTTTGTTCAGTCACAAACAGTGTGGAAGAGCCTGGATATTCAAATAGGGAGTCTACCTCTAAAGCTACTGCATGAGGCTGCCTGATGTGTACAAAGAGAAAATGTATAGGAAGTGGGTCACATTTGGGTCTGAAATATAGATACTTGCATTCAAAATGGAAAGACTAACTGCTCGTTGCTACAGCTGGCTACTTCCAGCTCTGTTGTGAATCTCCTCCTGAAAGGGCATGGGGAAGGGGGGTCTCAGGGGATAAACCCTCAGAGACTCCATGGTCGTGATGCCCAGGGATAATGAAATCCTGAGACAACATGAGAAGAATAAATGTATCAGAAAAATAATTGAGTAGTTATAAATAAAAAAGGTAACCAACAAAGACTATATTTTTCTTTGTTCTTGGATTTTTTATTTATATCCTGCCAACTTCCAGAATGACTTGTGGCAGGTTACAACAAAAGACACACAAACAATAGAAATGTTCAGACAAGGGTAAAAGGTCAAGAGACTGGGTATTTGAGCTATTCATTTAGCACATTATTTTCCCAGATGGGAAATCTACTGCAAAACTGAACTAAGATCAGAAGGGTGATTCATAAATATATAGGTTAATTCTAGCAATATATTTGAAGTGCTAAGATAGCAAACCTCTCCTTATTTCACTATAATGGCCCAGCTTAATTTGTCACCTTTTTTCCTTCCTTTTAAAGCATCGCTGAGACTTTAAGATACTCATTGTGAATTAATTTGGGATTTGGCATAATAACACTAATCATGCTAAAAGAATTCATTTGACAGTAATGCAGTATAATTAGTGATGTACTAAATCCATTGAGATCTACCAATAATTATAGAATCGTTACTTTAAAACCTTATATAGGCATTCCCTTTTCTTCTTTTTTTTCTATTTTGAATCTGCAGCAATGTAGAGGCAAAGTCTCAGCTCCAATAATTTGCTTTTTGAAATATTGGGCAAAGGCATCAAGATTAAACCCTAGTAGACTGAGCCCTAACTTTAGAGGTCCTTTGCTTAGGGCAAGGCATAAGAACTAGCTTAAAGAAGACTATTTAATTCTGAAGATAGGTGGCCAAATTATGTGGACTTACTGGAATGGCTTCAGAAAATAATATGAGACTAAACAGACCTCGAGTTTCATAGCTTATGAAAATTAAAGACTGGCAGAGGGTGAGGGAATACCTAGAAATTCCTATTTCTAGATTGTGGTGAATGTTTAATCTTCCATTGTGGCTTGTTCAAGTGCACAGTCTGGTGACTCAGCTAGGTCCCTACTCCAACTCTCTGTACCCCAGTAACCATATTCTTCTGGTCTTAAGTGATTGCTGTAGGAGTTTAGAATCAGCCCTTCTCAGGTGCCAGAGAAGTAAGCCCCAATGTCCTAAAGCATCCTTTGCATCTAGAGTAGTAGTCATCATGCACTATCCTTGAGGTAACTAAAAATAGTCATTCACATGATTCTCTGCGTTCAATTGAGAAACTGTGGTTGAGGAAGCCTTAGATTCCACAGCAGTTTAGTAGACCTTTCTGTGATGATGGTAATGTTCTATATCTGCACTGTCCAATACAGTAGCCACTGGCCATATATGGCTACTAAACATTAGAAATGTGGCTAGCATGACTCAGAAAGTGAATTTTGAATTGAAATTAATTTTAACGTGAGATACATGTGGCTGGTTTCTACCATCCTGGGCAGCAAAGCTCTGAATATTTTTTTTTCAGTCAGTATATAAAGCCACATAACAACCATGTGTTGTTAAGGATAATGCACTATTGCATTTGAATATATCAATGTTTTAGTCCCTAGTCTGTATTTTGGGAGAAGCAGAGCATTGTGCTTTATAGGATATGATTTATAGGGACTGGGTTCAAAATTCTAACTAGCGTTTGGGTCCACTTCAGGTGAGTGTCTTAACTTCTTGCAGAATAATATCCTGACTCTATAGAAATTGGATGAAAAGTAAAGAAGTTAATAGACTACTTAGGAGAGTGTCTGGCACATGCAAAACGCTGATGATGGTGAACATTACTGTTCAATTTCTGCAACTCAGATATGGCTTTTCAAGCCCTAAAAAAATCATGACACATACTTGTACAGACGATTGAAGCACTGAGGAGAGGGAAGAGGGAGAGCATTTGGCCCCAGCAGCAAGGAGTATTTTATCCCTGAAATTGTTCAAACTTGCTGAAGCACAGAGATCATCAAACGCAGACAGACTTTATTTCAGTATTTTCAAAAATTATTCACATTATCTATAGATAGTGCCACACCTTATCACCAGTTCCTGGACTACCACAGTTCCCTGTTCCCTTGACCCAATGTCCTCTTGGCACAGATGAGTCTGTAGTGAGAAAGGTCTAATCCTGTGATGCTCACCTTTCTTTCCACAGCCCTCTGATATGTATTAATTAGTGAAACAGAAATTATAACCCTACGACCTTAGACTCTACCTGGCATACCCTAAACACTCAACTGAATACAGAAAACCTGACAGGTTCCCCTTACCTATAAAGGGTGATGGACTGTTAATATATTGCCATATTTGTTTTAGATAGCTCCTTTTAAAAGGAATCTCATGATGGTATATAGATTTGAAAGCCCCCTCCACTCTTTTGGGAATGCAGCAAGTTATCAGTAAAGAAATATATCTTGACATTTTCATGAACTGGGGGATCCCTATAACGTTGAGTCTTTGGATAAAGAGAGTGAGGCAAAAGCAGGAGACATTAGTTTACTAGAAATTAGGTGGAGAGAGAAGGGTAGTAGTAACAATGCGGCAGATTACAGTGAAGGGCATATGAAACTGATGACCAGTTTTGGAGTATAATTTATCCTCAGTGGTGGGAACCAAACCATTGTGTCACAGCAACTAATTGATTCTCTATGACTTGCTATATTCTGTGGTGCCTTGAATGCAAATGACAAAGTCCTTGCCTTCAAGTACGTGTTTATCTAGAGAGACAATAGTGACCCACAGATACATCTGAATTGAGAAATGGAGCAATTATGTGTGGATAGTGTTAAAATATCATTGGAAATGTGAGCAAGTCACCAGGGCTTGGTGACTTACGATACAGCTGTTAGACAAGAAGGATGAGTTAGTGGTGATGACTTCAAAGTGTTTGAGTCTGATTGAGAATATGGGGTTGCCAAGGAAAGAGAGGAAGATTAAGGGCTATTTTAGTGGTTAAGAATGAGGAGTTCGGTTTTAAATATAGCAGGATGGATAAGACAACAGGGCAGGCATAGTAAATATATAGTGTGCTCTTGAAAATCAAAGCCCCTGTGTGCTTTTTCTAGGCTGCTCTAAGAACAAATTATACTGTTCAAATAACTGTATCTTTAGATCAGAATAAATTACCCAAATGAGGCTTAATATGATACTCCCATCACTATCCTATTCTCAAACCAAATGTTTGGCTTAAGGAAATTAAGTGAAAAGGCCAGTCTTAATGTTTTCTTGCCATAATTCAGCTGGACTTCTAAACAAGAGCCATTGGAGGTTGATTTCATTAATGTACAGAGTGCACACAAGACTCTTAAAGATGAGATGAATGGACTCCAGTCATGTTTTTATTACAACCATAACAGAGTAGATTGATCCAGTGATGTTGTTTCTCTACCCTCATCCTCAAATCACACTTTCCTTGTAGAATCCTTTGGTTCTTAAAACACCAAATCAAATACTTCATCCAATACCTATGATATTTTATTAGACTCTTGGATGTGTACAGGAAAAAATTGAAACCTATAAATTTCCATGAAGAAACTTGATTATCATTAAGTTTATTTATATATGAATCACTTGTTCTTTGGTTGAGTCCTTGAGTATGTACAAAGTGAGACAAAGGTAGATTTACAGTTGTTTGTATGGGAAATAATACAATAATTAATAAATAATAAGACAAGAACAAACTGTGTTTTGTGTACTCACAGCTGTTAACCTACTTTTGCCCCACCCTGTATATACTCCATTGACACTAAATAATAATTTAAAAAAATGCAAATAGTAGACCTGTTTTTATGGGAGGCAATCCTGCAGCCTACTTGGCTTCTAAATGGCCATGGGTTGCAGTGACCATGACCTTTGTGTTCGGTTAGGGATGTATTAGGTTGAAGGCTCTATGTAACATCTGCTGATTCATTAGGTCTTAAACACTTGAGTGTCTGCAGTGGTTCTGATAAGAGCTGAAGATGTATGGCCAGAAGCATGCAAAGGAATCTATAGCTTTGAAAATATCTGTAACTGAAAACCATTTTCTTCCTGAACACAAAGAAATACTGTTACCTGTGATTCATATATGTATCGTGATATAGACTCATCAATCTCCTTTTCCCCCCTCAGCATATTCTAATCTTGTTAACACTTATTTTTTAAAATGTATTAGGCTGATTTTGGTATGCACTCAAATGAATATGAGTAGGTGCTAGAAATTTTGCATGTTTTTAGTACACACTAACGACAGCCTGCAGAGAATAAGATAAAATGTACTCTGCTCTGCAGCAGAAGTGACAAACACACCTAAATGGTCATTTTGTTTTCTGTAATGTAGGTATAGTCCCAAACCAGGTCTTTGCCACCTTTGTACAAAATGATTGTGTTATTTTTGGGTCAAATAGGAAAAGTCGAGGCCCAGGGCATTACAAATGTTTTTGAACAGTTCATCAAAGTTCATCTTTATTGACAAGAGAAAAACAGTTTGCAAAAGCAAAACTCACCTCCTGGTAGAATTTGAAGTTCAAGTGGGTTTGTGCTGTTGGAAGTCAGTGGATAAAGAAGAGTCTGTGTCAATTGTCAGAATTTCCATTGCGTACAGCATGTCATAAATGAAGGGGTTCATTTACTCCCTGCCTTATCCCTGGTCTTAGAGGACAGGAATTGAAAGATCAAGTGCTTTTTGTGCCAAAAGAATGATCCATTCATTACATGCCAGAAATACCATCCATAACTGTACTAAAGCATAACCCATCTGTTAAGTAACTACACCTTAACTTTCAATGCAACATTAAGTATACCGATAAAAAGACCTGAGGGCTACAGACAGTTCTTTAACTCTTGAAATGTTTTTTTTTTTTAATTTAAAATCATCTCTTTTTTTCAATTTTAAAGAATTTTTCTTTTAATTAAATGATTATTTCCTTTTTTCCCTATAGGCTTAACCATTTTTAGTTTAGACTCGCTCTTTGAAAATTCTTGTTTCTGGTTTTTTCAGAGCTAAGATTCTTTCTCAACAGAAACAGTTATCTCACTATCTGTTGAAGTTTTCAAGGTCTTTTAGAAAGCCAAGTAAGGTCTGCCTGTCCCTCCACCAACAGACACCTGTGGTTAATTCAGATTCTCAGTCCCCGTGTTCTCACCCAGATTTCCTCCAATTATAGGAACACTTTTTCTTCTTTAGAGATGATCTCTTCTTCGATTTTGTAGACCACATGCAGTGATTCTACATAATCTGATAAACCATGACTATTTTGTTTTAGTCATTCCTAGAAACTGGGATAGTTTTAGAAACCAGCTATGTACTCAGATTACAACAAACCTTGAAACAGAAAAAATAATCTTACCCCCCAGAAATGACCATTATTTGTACACAGGTCATGTTTGCTCCTGGTCTCTAAATGAATACATTGAAATGCTTATTTTGTTTAGAAAAGGGGCTTTTGAATGACATGACATAAAAGCAATGTAAATATTTTTCAACTACTACCTTGCCAAATTTATAATATTCTTTGAAAATAAGATTTAATTTAATTAGCGAATACTAGTACAAATAGAAAACATTTTCACATACTTCAAGGGAAGATGGAGTGAGGACAACAGGTTACCAATGGGACCCTCTAAGAGATGAACCTGGGTACTAGACTTACTTAATATTTTAATAAATGATTTGGAAGTTAGAGTGCATAGTAAAATCTCTGCATTCGCACATTATATGAGCTATTCTTATGGATAAATTATAGGAAGATCTCACCATGCTTTGAGAGTAAGCAGAAGGATGACTGATCTTCAATAAAAATGCATTTTAGGGGGAAAATGTCATGAGTTGTAGTTTATAATATGATGGTTTGGAGCTAACACTTACGAAAGAGCATGGAAGAGCAATTTTATTCTGTTGTTGAATATAGGGCTTTCGGCAGAAAAGCCAACAAAACACTGGTCATCATTCATTCTTTAAACAAATAATTCTTTAATCTTCTTACATAATTATAAACACCATGATAAATTCTGAAAATGTAGGGTTAAAAAAAAACCACAATAATTTATGGGTCATACCTAACAGCTACATAGCTAAACTCTTATTCTGTCATTCTCTCCTTTTTATGCCGTTTCCAAGATCTGGTTCTTAGCCCTTCTGGAGGGAAATGAACTTCCATACTTTATGTGATGCCAATACCTATGTCATCGGTGTGGCCCAGCTACCATGCCTGGGCAGCGCTGCTCCATGCACCGGTACTTCTTTAAATTGACTTCTTAAGAAACATTTTCTTAATTCATTATGAAAATGGTCATTGTGAAGATGTAACTATGAAGAATGCTTCTTAATTATGAAAATAATGTGTAGCTTATTCTACCCATTATAGTATGTTGTTCTTAGGTCTCAGTTCTCATTGTTAATAATGATCTGGAACAATATGATATTTCAAACAATTAAATTCTGGATATTTTCAGAGAGGGCTATTGACAGCATTCTGGAATCCATCTTGATATAGAATATTTTCATTTGGATGGGAAATAACAACGATGAGGTTTTTTCTTTCTTTTTTATAGGTCATAACGTCAAAGAACATTCTAACACACTGAAACCAGAAACCGATCTATTAAAATAGAATTAATGGCAAGAGGAAGTATAAAGTAAAATTATAACACAACAGCTGTGTCTGAATTTAGGCGGAATGCAGGGAACTCTCCTCGGAGAGCCTTGTGCTATGGGGTCTTCCCTTTTATGGTTCTGAATAAAAGGGAAATGGGTAGGAGGTGGGGCGTATCTAGGGTGGAAGCTTTACCATCATTAACTTTGTGTCTGTGAGTCCTGCTGGAATTGAAAAATATGGTTGTACTTACAGTCTTAAAATCCTCAGCAAAATTCCCCAAACCAAAGTAGTTTAATTTACAATCATTAAAGAAAACCAAAAGCCATTCAATAGGTCCTGGAATGTTGCTTTGATGTAAAATCCGTCAGAGCAGGTGGTTCCTTGTCTTTTTTATTCTTACATTGCCAATGCCTGGTACTTTCCAGGAGTTCAGTTAATACTTGTTTATCTACCACACACTCATGTAGTCCCTACTATGTGCCAGACCCTGTTCAAAATGCTTTTCAGATATTAGCTATTTAATCCTTATAGCAACTCTTACAGCAACCATACAGGTGAGGGAGCTTAGATACCAAAAATGTTAATATGCCCAAGACCACACAACATGTAAGTAGTGGAGCTGGGATTCGAACCCAGGCAGTCTGGCTTCACAGCCCATGCTTTAAACTACTTGGCTGTGCCTCAGGATTAAAAGTAATTTGGGGAGAGCCACTGATTCACATGATTAATGCCTGCCTTCTCTTTTCATATATTTTTAAGCATAGACTCAATTATTTCTCTCTCCTGCTAGAAAATTCCCCCACCTTCCAAGCACATAAACTTATACTTAGCATGTCACTTAAGACTTTTCTTAATTTGCCCTTATTTTCCCCCTTATTTCTCTACTGTTACCATATAGCTTGAGTAAAAGAATCATGAAATATCCCAATGCACTTGAATAAGCTGTTTGATTTTGTACCCCAATTATCTTGACTTCCTTTGCCCAACCCCATTTCTGCAGAACAATCAAGACCAGATTAAATGTCACCAGTTCTATGACGTTTGCAGGGAGTTGTCTAATTTGTGAATATGACCCAGAGTCTGGTATTGTGTCTGGTATAAAGAGACTGATGGGTGCAGACTCACAAAGATGCACTGAACAGCTTCTGGAGACTTCAGAGACGTCCTTGCAGGTATCTTCACACACACCTTGACATGCATCTGCCTCTGGCACTCCCATAGTCTATGACCTGCATGGTGCCTCCTAGACTTGGGCAGTGCAGACCAGCACAACAGCCCAGGGCAACCCTGCTGGTGAATAGGAGGGTCTCGATAAAGTTTCATACAAGAAGCTGGTCACTTACCTATTATCACAAGGCCAGAGAGTGTCCAGTCTGGCTCTGTCTTTCTATTAGTTATTTGCAGAGTATTGTCCATGCGGTCGGTTTGTAGACTTATGTTTCTAAATTTATATCTATTTCCACAAAAGTTTATTTAGTAGAACAATTGAGGTGATTCCCAACGGAATGCCAAGCTGTATCCTTAGATATCTTTGATTTCCACAATAAACAAATTCCTAAATTTTGGAGCCTGCTTGAAAGAAAAAATTTGATCTTTTCACTTAGTCCAAGTGCCATACGCCCTGATGAGAAAGAAGTGATGGGCCTTCAACCCAGGATGATTGAAGTTGCTTCCTTGGTTGGCATGTGGAGAACAAAGGGAGGAAGGCAGTAAGTCCCAGCAGTGTCTCAAAGTCATAATTCTAAAATTGGGCTGGGCCTCTCTCCCACGTTTAAAGCCCCAG
>VMDR010013294.1:0-25190 GCA_007922815.1 Macrotus californicus | reverse complement strand
ATCTAGCTAGTCTTTAAAGTTTTTTCCTTTCTCATGGTTGCATAAAGTCTTTTGTCACAAGACAAGTAAGTACATATAAATCCCAATGCTATAATGAATTTGTTTTCTAGTTTATGAGATCATTAGTCATTTCTCTGTATTTCATATTTATTGCACTATAGAAATTAGCTAACAAGGTTGACACTGTTTTCTTGAACGAGCCTGCCACCTAGTGGTTACTTGGAAAATCAGACTTGGCAAAACTAGTGCTGTATACTTTGTCTTCGATAAATGTGTTTTGAGCAGCTAGCTAATGTGTCCCAAACACTGGGATGAAATGGACAAAAACCTCCAGACTCCTGGAGCTTACAGGGCATAGCGTGAGGACTTGTGTATATAAGTTGGAATTTGGAAATGTGGTCCACCTTCACAACTGTTAACCTAATATCTTACCTATGTGTGCGCCCATCTTCCCTACACTACGTGTGAGCGAAATGTCCCTGCTCCTGTAAAGGCCAGCTCTTCTCTCTTCTGTTTTCTGGGGCTTCCAGTTGGCAATCTGCAGGCCCCCCAAGCCGGTTTTAAGCAGCTGCCAAGACGTGGGGTGTCCACGCCAGACTCCCACGGTGCCCTTTTAGGCAGAAATGGGGAAACCCTTTACTTGGGCTGAAACAAGTTATGGTAAGTTTAAAAGAAGAAGAATAAAACCTTAAAAAAGAAATATTTCTTACTATTTTTCTGTCAACACAGTTCTGGAAAAGTCAAGTTTTGCACTGCAGGGTTCGTTTCCAGTTCACACCAGAATGCCTGGCATTTAGGCAGAGAAGCTAAAGGAGAAGCATGAAGAACCGCAGCGTGGTGGCCTCCCCGGTGTCCCCAGCAGTCTGGAGTCCCCAGGGGGGAAGCCTCTGCTTGAGACTCTGGGGGAAGGGCAGCTTCAGAGCCTGGGGGTGGGGTGGATGTAGGTTTTAACACACCTTGCTCTGTCCAGTCCAAGAAGGGTCTTCTTGCTTCTCTCCTGCACCCTCTGTCCCCAGGGAATCTTCCTACACGCTCCAATACAAAGTTGCCTGTCTGGGCCACATTATTTTTACCTCTTCGAAACAGTTCTTTAGCAGAATTATAATATGATGGTTTCTGTAGTTTGCGGGTTGATAAAATAAATGGCCTCAGGAGAACATTTCTTTATCTCCAGTAAAATCATTATTGAAATATTGTCCTTTATGAAATTTCATGTTCTTTACATAAAGGGATATAGCAACACATTCCTCTCTTTAAAGTTAATGGGTAGGAAGATTTGTCCCTCCTGACACATGGAAAATGTTTGCTTTTATTAGCGAAATTAATAGTCCATAATATTTTAATTTCTTCTTCTGGCTGCCAGGAAGCTTAGAGCTTAATTCCTTGTGCAGACGTAGCTATATACTTCAGATTTTTCATCATAGCTATCTGGACCCCCCTGTAAGCCTTGATACAGTGCTTAACACTTATTTTATCTCTTCCTTAATGGTCCTATTGGTGGTGCTGTAACGCCAGGTTCTTTAGGATGCGTTTTCTGAATGTGTCTTATGAATTGGCTAAGGGCTTTAAATACATTTCCTCAGAGAATCCTCAGAGCAACCCAGTGTGGTTGGAATTTTTCCATATTCCAGAGGAAAGAGACTGAGGCTTAGAAAACCAGGAAGAATTGTGTTCAAAATCAAGAAGCTGGAAAGTGGAGGCCACGTCAGGACTTGAAACCAATGCCAGCTAAAAACCAGACTTGTCAACTCGACCACTCAGACGTGCATCTCTGCGAGTCACATTTCAAGAAGTTCAACAGATGTCAAAGAGAACTGTAAGAATAGAATCAGTTTTCCCAGACGAAACCCAAACAGTGAAGCACTGTTGAGAAAACAAAGCCAATTCTTCCCGGTAATTAAACATGTGCAACTTCAAACCATTTTGCACCCATGAAAGTTATGAAGTGTATTGGTGTTGGATCTGGGGAAACAGGTTCTCTTAAGTTTTTTTGGTTACACAGGACTATTAAATCTTATTGGAGGACAAAACCCCATAAAAATCAGCATGGTCATGGTTGGCGGATCTCATTGGTAGGCTCTTGAAATGAGGGAATATTTTAAAAGATGAGAACTATGTGTTTAAAGCTGTCACAGCAGCATGATTAGAAGTGAAAAACAAAAAAAAGAATGGAAGACAATTGGTCTTCAATAGGATAAAACGCTTCAGTGATTTTGATTCAGCAGCAGTGTTGTCTATTAGGTCATTCAGATAGATGGAGATAGACATAAAAACCAATGTTACAAAGCAAACGGAGCTTTGTGTTGATTGTGGGTCCATCAGTGCAAAATACGTTAATATATGGATGGCACAGTAGGTGCTAGGTACAGGCGAAAATCTCCTTGCTCCTGCCACCACCTCAAAAGCTGGGGGTGGGGGAGGTCTTTTGCATTGGAGGTGAAGGAGAGTGGGACACCCCAAGGACCTGGGCCAGCAGCCCAAAGGGTGTCAGGGCTAGGGCCACATTCTTCATCCAAACTGAGCCACTGATTTAAAGGTGAAGCAGCAGAAAAATGCAAGAAACAGAATGCAGAGCTCAAATACAGAGTGCAGGGAGAGCTCACGAGAAGGTGGTCTCTAAGCTCGCCTGGGACCCATGTCTTGAACAACGGACAAAATCCTATGCTGTTCCCAAAGTAATGAATGGTCACTGCAAAAACATTTCATTCAACATGGAACTGTACAGGATGGTGTTGGAAAGCGGAGCTTCCTCCACCCACCTCTGAAATCATCCAGGTTCTCAGTGAGAGCGATGTGGTGACAGTTTCATCTAAAATCCTGCAAACATTTTCCCGTGTATGGACTCGGAGCCCAGTGGGGCAGCACTCTACTTCCTGCTCAGCAACTTGCTTTAGGTGCCTATGAAGTTGTTTTTGATGGCTTTCCTTGTGTTTGATTTTGATCAAATTAATATTTTAGTGACAATGAAATGGCTTTGGTCGTTGTTCTTCCAAGTCCTCCAGGAACAGAGACAAGAGCTGTGATTTTCTTCTTGTGCCACATTTCATGGTCCGTCACTGTGACAGGCTACCCTGTTTTCACAGATGGTGCTGGGTTTCCCTTAGAGCTACGGACATGATAGCTGTTTCGGTTATTTTGTTTGGATACCCTCAGCTGTTTATGCCAGCTTTTTCCTTAATACACTGTAGATCTGGCTCTCTCATTTCTTACTGTCTTACTGTTTTGGTTTGGAGATAAGTCATTCTTTCTGATGTTGAGTCGAGCTTGCCTGGAGAGTCCTGGGTGTGGGTTGCAACTGGGCCATGGCATCTGTGAGTGCTGGGGGGCCTCTCCAGACAGAGTGAAGCGGATGTTGGAATGTGGACCGCATTTGCACTTGGAAAAGTGGGGTTAACAGCACCCCAAAGTAATTCATAGCAACAATGTGCATTCTCTGCATTCCTTTTGGCAACTTGCTTGTGCACTTAACCAATTTATTTTGGACACTATTCTCTTGGGGTTACAGTAAAAAAAAAACATTTTAGTTACCAGTAAGGGCTAATCTGAGAAGAATCCGGTGACAACAAGGAATGGGGCAAGATGGTGCTAACACTGGCACCTCTACAGTCTCATATATTTAGAGCCTTGAATTGTTCTACAACATTCCTTATGCCATTATGAAGTGACTTGTTCTCTGAAGGGTTTAATCGCTGATTACAGGGGAAGGGCCGCCAAAGAATTAAGGCCTGTTTTCCCAACACTGAAGTCCTCTGCTCTAATCCCCTGTCCTGTGTCTGCAGAAACAGGTAGGCGCTGCTTGGAAAAAGCCCTTGCTGGTTAGTGAGGCAAACACCCTTTTATTGTGGGTTTTGTGTGTTTTCTTAATAGAAAACTTTAGAGAGTAGGAAAAGTGCTTTGGGACTGAAAGCCTAGGTAGGAAAATTACAGCTGATGACAGGGAGAAGAGTTGGGATTAACCATTCAGGTAGAGTATAGGGATGCTTTTCATTCACCTTTTATCGGGGCCAAAAATGTTCCTAGTGTTGTGCCAAGGCCAGGTTGCTCCTTCCAGTTCAAGTCAACGTTTCGTAGTAAACACGTGTTTGCTCAGGTTTCCTGGTTATCCTTTTACAGTACATGAAGAAAGTGAAATAAGGAACCGAAGTCAAGCTGTTTTCTTCCAGTAGCTCAGCATGTAGTAACAGAGAGGGGAACTCAAAATCCTTGTTGTTGATTTTCGGCACTGGTGGTGAAGGGATTGCCTGGATTTGTGCTGCAGTCGAAGGTGGTCAGTGATGGGCTGAGCGTGCATCGCAGGCCCCTGCTCGAAGGAGAACTCTGCTAAAACTTTGTACCTCCAAACCTGCTGCCTGCTGAAGATACCCTGAACCACAGCAAGAGGAGGTTCCCCTTGCAGCACGGGCTCTTAACAAAAGTCAGGTGTTTTCCAACTTCATGTGATTTTAAACCGAGGTTTCCCAAACTCATTTTGCATTTGGGGCTGGATAACGCATTGACATTTTGCACTTTGGGTAATCACCTGTTCTGGGGCTACTCTGTGTGCATTGCAGGGTGTTCAGTAGCAGCCCTGATCTTTACCCATCAGATGCCAGTAGTACTTTGCCTCCTTACATTCCTTCCTCCCTTCCCCCCAAATGCCCCCAGATATCTCCAATGTCCTCTGGGGTGCAGAGTTCCAGCTTGAGAACCACTGAGTGAAACCGAGGAAGTCTTTTTACTTGGCTATGTGAATGGTGAGGTTGTAATAATATGGGGGTGGTAGGGAGAAAAATGAAATAAATAGCATATAGATTTCATGATTTACTTTTGATTAAAAATAAATATATTTAGAGAAAAAAGATGTACATCTTCATATATAATATTGGCTGTCTGTCCTTGAACTTGCAATTTGTAGATGAAGTCTTGTTAACAAAGCACAGCAATTCGGTCCTCTCGCCAATACTTACCAGCAGAGCTAAATTTATCAGATTCTCTACGTGGGTCTCAGAGGGTTCACGTTAATTCAGTGGCCTTAAATAGGAACTAGCCAAAACGATGTCAAGCAAAGGTGGCTATGGTAACACTGGGGTGACAGTGCTGTCACCGTGCCTTTGCTTCATTCATGTTGGTCTGCATCTTTTATTTGGGACTTTAATCCTCTTTCTTCTATCTAGGACAGGATGGGATGGGCAAAGTACTACTGGCATCTGATGGGTAAAGATCAGGGTTGCTAGTGAAAACCCTTCAATGCACACAGAATAGCCCCAGAACAGGCAATTACCCAAAGTGCAAAATGTCAATGCATTATCCAGCCCCAAATGCAAAATGAGTTTGGGAAACCTCGGTTTAAAATCAATGAAGTTGGAAAACACCTGATTTTTGTTAAGATCCCGTGCTGCAAGGGGAACCTCCTCTTGCTGTGGTTCAGGGTATCTTGAGCAGGCCTCAAGAAAGAGAGGGGGATTGTGGGTGACTTTTGTAGGTGAGATGAGCTGTGTGTAACCATTGTGGGCTCTCAGTTGACTATTCAAAAAGGTAAACACACACCGAAGTGTTTGTAAACTGACTAGTAATTTAGGGGATGGTGAGTCCATTATATTGGGAACAATTCTATAGCAAATGCTATAGCCAAAACAGTAGCTGTTGAATAATGTATCCTTTTGATAAATATTTTCGTAATGCAGGTTGGATTCACTGAAACAGATTATGTAAGTAGTTGAAAATGGCAATGGAATTTATTTTACAACCCAGGAATAAAAATATATTTAGCTCATTTGGAGAATACCGATTTTTATGTTTTTATTTTGATGACATAATGTTGAAAAGAAATTTGCACCTTTTGCGTATGTTCCCAAGTCCGTTAGCCTATAATCTAAATAGATAGTGACATCCACAAGAGTTAATGCTAACAGTTTTCTAGACTCCAGAGCTTCAAATACTTAGTCATTGATTCCTTAAGTTTGTGTTTCAAAAGGTGTCGGATGAACAATTAAAAATATCACCAAATTGGACTTTATTAGTGATGTACTGAAATGTAATATTTTGGTTACCATTTGATACGTGTTCATAAATTCTGGAAAAGCTTCCATTCTTCAGGTTAATAGCACTATCAGCCAGTTACATCACTATGTCATTCAAAAGGAATGTCTTAAAAATCTTTTAAGAGGACAACTAAATCTGATGAAAGACAAACATGAGGCAACCCGAAGCCTCATGGTGTAAGATTTTGCCTCTCATTTCTATGGCAACCCATGATCTGTATTCCAATCACACCTTTGAAAGGCTTGTTTTCTTTATCATGAAAATTTAGCCGGAAGCACCGAAGGTACTGAACATTAATTTCTATATAACATAACATCCACAGGCTTATTATGCAAACACAATAAGATCATATACTTACTAATTTTGAGATGATTTACATGCCTGGAAGATCACAGGGCTAAAAACTGAATGCTAAATGAAAAAACTAACTACTCTGATACCCTAACAAATACACTCAATAAATGTCTTGTGTATAAAATTGCAAACTCTCATCTAACTTGACAGGGTAAAAACTTACAGACTTGCTCACAGTGGCTTAAAATTTTATAACCCCATATTTTTTGACTTGGGGTGATTTTTGTCTCCCAGGGGACATTTGGCAATGTTAGGAGACGTTTTTCATTGTTACAACAAGTGGAAAGTATGTGGTGGTGGTGGTGTGGGTGTGAATGTGTGTAATAATGCTAACCATTTCAGAGTGCACAGGGTAGTCCCCCCACCAACAGAAAATTATCAACCCCAAACCGGAGGTTGAGACACCCTGCGTCTACCTGGGTGTGCTGGAACGAGGGGCACAAACTGAACATATTAAATTATTGAATAAATATTTAAATACAAATACATAAAATTGTTTTGGAGGCAATCCTAGTTATAATTTGCATTCCTGTCTTTGTATTCTATTTATTTGTTATTCATTTAAATGGCATAAAGAGAAAGAAAAAAAAAAGAAACCAATAAAATCCCTACTTTTTATCTTACTGCCCTTTGGTTAAAATGGCCACATGTAGACTGTAAATACCTGTTCAGTTTTGCACATGAGTATTTTCATTGCAAAACCTTTGGCGTAGCACTGGGCTGACTTGGCCACCTCACCTATGTTAAGTTCGGATAAGTTTTTTCCTGTTAATTAAAAGTGGACTTACCTTTTCCCAGTTGAACGCGGATGCATTTGCCTTTAGCGTCTGTCACCCTCAATGTGGTTACATTTTGTCATCCCGATTATGGAGGAAAACCTTGCCCCTGAATCCAACGGACACCCAGGTGAAGAGGGCAGATCCACCCTGGAAGAAAATGGGCAACTCATTTTCTTTGCTGGGATATAGGCAAGCATGAAAGCAATTCAAACACAGCCAGAGGGCGCCAAAATGCCGCAAATAAAAGTTCCAAAGGTTCGCCAGGGTTTTGCAGGAAGGTAACATTCGCTTTTGTGTAAGGAAAGAACTACCGTCGTAAGCGATGTCCTGTTACGTTATATTTTGCATTTGCTTCTTGCCAACAGATAAGCAAGGTGAGCACATCTCCCTACTCTGGTGGTTATTTTGTGTCCCGGTGTACAACAAAGTGGCAGTCCCCAGGACTCCCCGACACGCTGCAGCTGGCCCCGGCTTTGACTTGTGCGCTTCCGCGCGGGTAGCCTCGGTTAGCCCAGTGTTCCAGAGCACTGGTTGCCTCCATTAAATCACAGTCACACACAGAGACAAACCCGACGGGTCCTTTCCTCGGGTTCTTGTCATTCCTTTCTCTCTCAAGTCCCGAGAGCATCCCTGCAGGGCGACCCTGCCCGACCGGCCAGCTGGACTTAAGCCGTGGCGCTTGTCTGAAGCCGCAGCCGTCCTGGTTCCACCTAGCGCGTGCGGGAGCCGCCCACCCAGCGCGCTTGGTCCGCGGGGCGGCTCCTGGAAGTGCCGGCTTTGGGGGGCTACCTCCACCTCGCGGACATCGTCCTTAGGGACCGAGGGGAAGCCACCGGGTCACTCCCAACCTCACTGCCGACCTGGGCATAGAAATCTCAGCCGACGTCGCGAGCGTACGGGATTGGGGTGCTGAGAAAGGTAGCAGGTGGCAGGGGGCGTCCTTCATCACCTCTAGGAAGCCCCTTAAGTCTGAGCGTGAGCCGGAGCACTTCTAACCAACCGTTCCAAATGAGAGAAAGAATGAGGGGGAGAAAGAGAGGAAGGGAGAAAGAGAGAGAGAGAGAGAGGGAGAGAGAGACCCACCCACCCACAGATAGTCCGGGCGCAGCGCGGGAGGGGAAGCATGGGGGCAGGGGGCCTCAGAATGCAGGGTGGTGGGAAGGGAGTGGGAAACCCGCATAGAAGGCAGATCCAGAGAAGCAGGAGGGGTACAGAAGCAGGAGGAGGAAAGGGGGGACCACCGGGATGGAGAAAAGGGGTGGGGGTTTAGGGCGGAGGGGAGGGGACTTAGGGAGCGCACAGAGATGGAGCGGAGTTGAGGGGAGGCGGGCGGGGCCCCGGAATGGAGGGAAAGGGGGAGGGAGGCGGGCGGGGTGGTGGAGCGGGAGGCTGGGCGGGCGGACGCGGCGGGGGAGGTGCTGGGCAGGAAGGGGAGGGGGAGCGCGAGAGCAAGAAATGCAGAGGCTGCAGCGGCGGCGGCAGTAGCGGCAGCGCTCCAACAAGCTCCTCGCTCCTGGCTCCGCCGTCGAGCCGGAGAAAGAGTCTCCGCCAGCGGCCAGACACCCGGCCGGACGACGCCAGCGACCCGGGCCCGTCGGCGGCACCGCATTCACCCAGGGGCGGCGCAGGCACCCAGAGCCGGTAAGGAGGCGCGTCCCGGTGGCCCCGTCGCCACCGCGGAGCAGGGGCGCGGGCAGCCTTGGGGGCCTCCGTTTCCCTACTGCACAGCTCCCCGCTCCCCAGGCCCATCGTTCTCTGTCCGCGCTGCAGCCGGGGTGGGTGGGTGGTGGTGGTGCAGGGCCGGATTAGACGACGCAGGGCGTGGGGTCCCTCCACGAGGGCTCCGTCGCACTTCGGGGATCTGGGGTAATGGGGGCGGCGAGGTGGGAGGCTTCAGCCACTCGCAGGGTGGGGAGGGTGCGGGGGATGGCGAGTCTGATAAACGGAGTTCGGGCGGGTGGTGGGTAGCGGGAGAGAAGCTGCTAGCTGAATAAACTGCCGAATGCGAAAGCCTTTAAACGCACTGAGGCCCAAAGAGCGGTTTTCTGGGCCTGAAGGGAGCCTATCTGTCATCGGAACCTTCCACAGCCGGGAAGAAAGCCTTTAGTGCGAGGGGCGCAGCAGTAAAAGATGGAGGGTGGGGGTGGGGTGGGGCGGGAGTAAGGGGAGAGAGAATATGGGGAATCTGGTCTGATCAGAGGAAGGAGGTGGCTTTGGGGTTTAGCAAATGGATTTCCTTGACCAGTGGGACTCCTGAATCTTGGCTTGGGGTGGCCAAGGAATGCGAGGTTCACACGACAACGTGCATCCAGAAGCACATCCGAGAGGATCAAAGCCTCAGCCTCGGACGTGGCTGAATTGCTTTCCCACTAATCTGTGGGCCACCTCTGAGCATTTCATTTTTTGGAGTCTTCGGTTCAGAGAATTCACCAGGCGCTTCCACTCGCGGCCCCAGCCCGGAGGGTGTGAGCTTGAACCTGACTTCGCGCGGCCCCTTAACGGCCCAGCCCCGCTGTGAGCGAAGGTTTGGGGTTTAGCAGGTTTTGCCTAAAGCACAAACTATGAAACCCGACGCCAGGCTCCTGTTCCTCCCCCCGCCCCCGCTCCGAAAAATATAAATTGCAGAATCCCTGGATCGGATCGCACACACAATGCGCGCCTGCAAACCGCATTCTTTTCATGAATATTCATCGAACGCTTGGCTGGGCTCCTTATCTGCTTCCCCAGAGATATTTCCGCCTTGAAACGAACTCCGTGGACAGCCTTTGCTTGTGTAATTTTCACCCTGTTGAAATTAGCACAGCTCACATGGGTGCGTTTTATAGTACCTTGAACAGGATTGACACACCTCGGTCTCCCGCGAGGCCAGTAGCACATATGTCGCGGGTTAAAATCAAACACTAGCATCGAGGTGGTCTTCCTACCAAAGGGGTGTGGACCAACACCCTCACCCCCCCTTCCCTCAGGATTACAGTCTGGGCTAACAGATCCCCAGTGCTGTGGGCAAAATGAATGAATCGGGACTGTAATTACCTATTCCTTTGTCTTGGCCTCGCGCATGCGCGAGAGAGCTGGGTGTGGAGGGCCGGGGCAGCCTTGTCTGATCTCTCCATCACCCACCCACCCACTCCCTTCCGAGGCGGAGGAACAAAGGCTTTTGCCCTAAATGTTGCGTGAAACCCTTGGACACAAATGACAATTTCCCTCCCCACCCCACCCCCACCCCCGTGTGTGCTTCTTCTTTATCAAGCGGTCTCTCTCATCTTTTGCTTTCTTAGTGATTTCAATGGACAAAAATAAGATTAGCCTTTATAATGAGAGCAAATTCTGGATTAACTATTTTTTAATCGAACACTGTTATTTGCCTTTAAAGTACTGTCCATTGTCCTTTTTCCTGTAACATTTCACTGCAGTGATGGTGACTCTTAATTTGCATCAATTAACTGTTTGTCTGACAGATTTTTTGCTGCTGGTCATTTGATTAAAGGCCACTGGTTTCATAAACGGTTAGTGGGTAGTGGCCCTACTGTCACAACTTGGTTAAAATTGAGACATCTTGGCATTTATAGGAACAAGATGTGGCCTACAAAACCCAGAGCCGAGAAAATGGTTACCTTGTCGGGAAACCCTAACCCTTTCATTTTTCCTTGCTTCCTACCTCATTGTTTCATTAGGAATCCCCAAAGGCAAACCTCCCTGAAGATGGAAATCTACTCATGGGGGAGGAAGAAGGCAGTCCTTCTGGCTGCTGGGGATGGATGTAGTTAAGTTCATTGCGCTTTCTTTCCTTTCCTTTCCTTTCCTTTCCTTTCCTTTCCTTTCCCTTTCCCTTTCCCTTTCCCTTTCCCTTTCCCTTTCCCTTTCCCTTTCCCTTTCCCTTTCCCTTTTCCTTTTCCTTTTCCTTTTCCTTTAACTTTTCTTTTTTTCTTTTTCAATATCTAACAGAAGCTGTAATACATGTACCTTTGGCTGATTTTCTTTCCAATAATGTATTATCCAGGTTATAGCTTTTTAGATTTCTTTTTGGGCTACCATCCAAAGGGAGACATTGTGTATGTAAAGTAGGAGCTAAACATATTTTTTGCAGGTATATATGCTTATAAGAATTTTAGGCTTAAGTATTCTCAGTGCACCCTGGTAGGACAACATGTGGCAGGACAAGGGAAATCATCTCTTTTGTTCCTTCCAATAAAAACTTGAACCCTATATAATAGGGCCTATACTTGGTAGGATAGCTGCCTGGTACCTGTTCTATTTCTTATTATTGAGTGGTTTATTATGGGTTAGAGGGCTAGATGTAGTTTTTCTCTTTTTTCTTTTCCTGTAGATTGTGTTTTTGAGGGAGAGGTGGGCTGGCATATAGACCAAAATGCAATAGCAAATATATACCAATATTCCCCAAATTCAAAGAGTCTTAGACTTTTGAGCAATATGATTTTTAAATAGAATTTTCAAAAGATGATATATCTTATTCTCCTACCTAGCTTGATTTTTGCCAAACCTTAGCAGGTGAGAAAGGGAGCTAATTAGGCCTTTTGACAAAAATGAACCAGTAGGGACTATATCGACAGTGGCATTTTCCCCCTTACCTGGTGCCTGTGCTTTCACTGTGGCCTGTGGAAGGGAACCCCTTCTCCCCCAGATCACTCTAGTTAAAATGTCCAGTGGAAGAGCTCAGCTCAAAGGCCCCAGCTCCCTGTCCTTGGAAGCATCATCATTAGTTGTGTGTGTGTTTAATTCACATTAAGAACAATTTTAGGCCATTTTCATTCCATGGTCACAATAAGTGGAGTATGAAGAACTTACATTTGAGATTTGATCACTGTAAAATAGATGTCTGTGCTTTTCACTGTATTTTATAAAAAATTGCAAAACCCAAAACCATTTCTAAAGCAATTAAGGTGCAATGTACACACACACACACACACACACACATGCGCACTATAAAATAAATCTTATTGTTATGAAATTAATAGGTATAGAATATTATTTAAAGTGCTTCATATTAGTCTTTGGAAAATAATTTGTTTTTAAGTGTGTATGTAAAAGAGAGAGCCTAACTTGTCTACTAAGAAGCTTATTCCAATTTCTACCAGTGTACCCCTAAAACAAATGGGTTTCATTGAACATCTTAAATTAAGATGTTCATTTAGAGGCTTAAAAACTTACATTAAGCCCTACCAAATTTTAAAAGCTGCAATAATCAATGCTTTTTAAATAAAGGATTTATAAAATTGTTTTGTCTTATTTTTGTGATCTCTGTTAAATTTTTGTTTTGAAAATATTCAAAAAAGGCCTGTCTATTATTTGTTCAAAGCAGTTGCCTTTGGTGTCTGTTTCTGTGGAAAGACATGCTTTGGTTTGCTTAGGGTTTTGTTTTTCTTGTGTGTGATTTTTAACCTACTCATTTTACGCCTTCTTTAAATAAAAGATTAACATCTTAAAGACCCTCCTAGCTGGTAGACTGGAAGCTAGGCCAAAAACCTTGCATATTTAGACAAGGGAAAATGGTGTGGCATCTTCTTCATTTTATCAGGTTTTCTCATCTTACTGAGCCTTTTATATTTATTCTGTCTCTTAAGACTTGCAACATGCAACATGAACTTTACTTTTTGGCTTAATTATGGTGGATAAATATCAAGAAATGAATCTGAGGTGGTGAATAGTCAGAATTTTTAAAAGAGCACACTCTTGATGTGTTTTGGGGAATTTTTTTTTTTTTTTTTTTAGTTTTCCTAGGGGTACAGTAGAAAGCCACTGGGTTTAAAAAGTCTCCAGGCACTGGCTGGGTCACTTTGGGCAAATTACTTCAAACCTCTCTGGATTTTACTTTCTCCAGTTATAAAATTGGGATAATCATTCCTACTTTCAAACTATAGTAAGGGCCACACGTATGTGTAAAAGTGCATGGGTACAATGGCTGGCTCTTAGGGGCCCCTGGACTTCTCAGTCTGCATTTCAACACTGTCAGTGTGGTCGACATCACTAAGTTCTGTATATGGAGCTCTGTTTTTGTTTTATGCTGATTAATCAAGATCTGAGGGCTCTGGGTGTGCTCAGTCAGAAATAGAATATTTCATTCTTAAAGATACTAATCCATCATAATCCTAAACTCCTGTCCATTTGGGTGTGTGTATTTGAAATTCTGAGACACACTGCATGGGGGTTGGCCCAAAAGTGGATTCAGTGAAGCCAGGATGGCCACTCTCATTGAATTCCCTATGGCTACTTATGTAACTCAAGAGATGGCATTTGAGTTCTTTTGAAAAAAACACAGGGCTAGTCTTAAAACCACAGGAGTTCCAAGCCTGCCAAAGGAAGGTTTCTGGTTCTATGCCATTCCCTCAGCAGCTATTAAGACAGACATCTAGGTAAGTGTCATGTGAGAAAACTTGTCCGGTGAACTTTATCAAGAGTAAAAGACAACCATAGAGCCAAATTCTTACCAGAATACACTTAAGTTGTAATTTTGAGAAGCAGCACTGGATCAGACAGCATTCTCTTTTTCCCTCTGGAGATCAGAAATGGGATGAGGAGGGAGGCCCAGAGTCTCATAGTGTGTTTTCCTTCTGCACCCTAAGGATTTAAATAACTTAAAAAAAAAAAATCAGGCTTTCCAAAGACAGTCGATTTTTTTTTTTTTTTAACAAACACAAAGAAAGCAGAGAGTCCTTGGCTAGCCAAGGCCATCAGTGGGGGAAGGTTGCAACTGAGCAGGCTTGGAAGTCTAGGAATAAATTCCTGAAAGCTTTAGAGACTAAGACATAGAAACCATCTGCTAGCACCACAGGGACAAGGGCATAAGGAAACATTTCAAGGTAATATAGGAAAATGGTGTTCAGGGGGAAGGCAGTGCATTTACACAGTGTTTTCCCTTCTCCCTTAAACGTTCTAGGAACTTCGTTGAATTAATTTTGTTGTTGGGGTGGTTGTTCATTTTAGATGAGGGAGGGTGGGCTGGATTCATTGGTTTGTTTTTTGGACTTCTCCCTGAAAAGTGCATGTTAGCCATTACACACAGTTACATTGTGTAGGGAGTGTATTTAGAAAGCATGGTGTGGAGGGCTAGGTATAGTGGGGTTGGACTCTGGAGCCAGATTCACGGGGTAGAGAATCTTGTCCCAGCCATTTTCTAGCTGTGTGAATTTTGGCCAATTGCTTAGCGTCTCTGTGCCTCAATCCCCATCTGTTAAATGGGGGTTACAATACAGAGTTATTGTAGGGATTAAATGAAATCCTCAAACTCTTAGGAGAATGCTTCACACATATTCAGTGCTCCTGAAGCACACTGATTTAGCACGCTCACCGCACAGCAGGGAGAAGCCCAGCTTTTTCTCCTTTGCCCTCTACACCTGTAGCTGCTTGTTTTGGAGAGGTCTTGTTTCCAGACAGGCCATGATAGGCATCTTGAAGAGAGTACCATATTTTGCCATGTATAATGTGCACTTTTTGTCCAAAGTTTTGAGGGCAAAATATGGATGTGCATTATACATGGGAATAATGATTACATGCCATGGGTATAATAATCCCATGTATAATGCGCAGAAAAACGTGGGTGCACATTATACACGCAAAAATTCGGTAGTTGGTAGGACATTAAAGTCTGAGGTTTAGAATCATCCTGGCCACATTCTGTATGTGGGCAGGACATTTGTCCCGGTTTCAAAAGTCTAAAATGGGTAGGTTAATACAACTCCAGCCTCCATACTGAATTGGCATTATAATGAAAAAAAAATGTGAGCGTACTGGAACTTGAGAGGTCTTCAGAGAAAGGCTCACGGGATGATGTTAGGGATAGACTAAATTTCTTCAAATACCTGAAGTTACTTGGCTTTATTGTGTCTTGAATCAAGGTATATTAATTGGCATTTGAAAGGGGTGTCTTAGTCATTAGTACTTAGATTGATAAAAGCCAATCTTGTTATATATTTAAAATTCCAAGGACAAAATGTGGTACACCTTTCACTGTCCCACACCCTCACCACCCCATTCCTGGAGCGAAAGGGAAGACTGTGTTATGCAGGAATGTAAAGGTGTTGTCAACACCTTTCTTTGAAGCAAATATCTGCATGGAGACTTTAATCACTGTGGCCTCTTAAAAACAACAACAACAACAAAAAAGTTTCTGTGGAATTTCAGCTATTTGGGATTGGTCCATCCTCCAGTCCGTTCCAACCTTTCACGTGTTTAATTCAGGGATCTGCCCAAGTGGTTTGTTTTTGGCCTTCCGGACACCGGCTGTGTTGCTGTTGAGTGAAGGTAAAGCTATTTTTATTTTGGTTAAATCATTTTTAACAGTTTCTTTAAACATGTTTTGAATCTTAGGGATTCGGGAGGGAAATTAAATTGTACTTATCTCTCAGGTGTTCACTGTTAAGAAAGACGTTTCCGACATGGTGGTTGCATCTTTCAAAAAATTCCCTCTTTTGGAGGTTTTTTTTTCTTTTTTAATCTGAGAAGTTAAGGGATGAAATTGGACATTTGTTGACTGTTTATTGTACATCATATGCTTTCATTGAATTTTATCCCCTCAAATTGTAAGATGCAAATACAAAATAGAGGGTATCCATGTAAGAAAAGTTTAAACCTGTAGAGAATTTTTATGGGTTTATTTGAGCCAAACTGATGACAATTGCTGGGAAGCAAAATGTCAACGGATTGAGAAAATGCTGCAGAGAATGGCAGTTTTGTGCCGTATTTTATACGTCGCAGTCAGAGGAGGAGGGGACATAAGGGGTTACTTGAAATTCATGGTGACAGATTAGGGAGGCAGGAGAAGGTAAAGCGGGGAAATCTCTGTGACTGGATAAAAAGTAAAGTGAATAGACACTTCTTTTACATTTGTGGGTATAGGGTAGTTAGCAGTTAACAATTAATATGACAGCAATGATAATGAGGGGTTTGGAGGTCTCTGCCCTGGTGCAGTGAGGGCTCCGAAGAAAGGAAATGACCCCGACACTCCAAAGGTGTGTTATCTTAGAAGCAAAAAGACTGTAGACAAGCTAGGTTACAATAAAGGGTAGTCTTTGTCAAGGAAGATACAGGTTGAAGACATGACTCTCCCCCATGATTTACTTTTAGTTAGAAAAATTTGAATTTCAGACCATCTTCTGCGGTTCCTTTAGGTCTCTGAATTTGTAAGGCTCCCTGCAGGCCTAGTATGTGGCCTCTTTTTGGTGTCCACTAATGTTAAATAATATACATAAGATTCTAGAGCTAATAGGAAGTGATAGGATTCAAATGAATGTCTGATGGCCCCGTTCCCCTCCACATTGCTACCCTGTACTTGCCGTAGGCCTTGGCCTTTTTACCTTCTGTGACATGGACAACCTTCAAATGTGTTAACATACTAAATGTTATTTAGAGAGAATCGTGCTAAGCTTTTTAATGAAGAATTATGTCTCACAGAAGAGATGCAGTGTGGAAGAAATGTCTAATCAGTAAGTACTTGACATGAACTGTGGATTAGAAGTGCTTCCTGTCATAGTGAACATGGGCTCATATCCATACATCATACCTTTTCTAGCACGATGATGCCGGTGGCTGCTGTTAATAAAGACTGTGGATGAATCTGGTGAATTTGGTTGGCTCCCTTCACTTTCTCACTACCCTTCACAGGTGGGCCTCAGATACCTTCCTTGTTGTTCCAACTCTGAGATACTAATCAGAGAATAGTCAGCCTTCTTCTGGCTGTGGAGTAGGGGTTGCCTGATTAGAAGTTGACCAAGTCCTAGTTTATTAACTGGTTTTCATTCTGCCTCCCTGTGTGCGGGATTCATTTGCAGAAACTGGGTGGCTGCTTGAACTACTCTCCTAAGTACAACATAAGTCCTTTGTAAATGCTCATGTCCTCAGAACAAAAAGTTTGAAAGCTCATGACTAAAACACTCATTTGGGAACTTAAAAGGATCTTAGAAAAGTTAGTGGATTACCCAGGGTCCCTTGAGCTGGTTAGTGGCTGAGTGGAAACCCAGGTTATTTCCCAGGAAAGCCTCACACCTACTACCCCTCCCTTCTGTCTGACTGAGCCAAACTCTTACTCACTGTCTGTAACTTAAGAAAAAAAAATTCGCCCCACTTTGTGAAAATCCAGATCCGATTCCGTGGGTCTGTCCCTGCTGCCCCATCTCCTGTCTCCTGCAGAGAGAACTTCTACTATTCTGCTACTTGGTATATGATTGGCCCTCTCGTCTCCAGTTCCTACCTGCTGCTGCTTTATCTCCAGGCCAACTTTTACCTCAACTGACCTCTCTTTGCTTCTTACCTTATGAGCACATGACTTCCTTCATATGCCAAAGAATTTATGGCATGTATGAAAATAACTTTGCTCATAAAAATAAGTTTTAGTGTCATATCTTTTGTTTTCCTCCTAAAATTCACGGTGCTACAAGGTTGGAGAGCTGCGGATGGAGGGTACATGTTTGAAAAGAAGCCAGTTGGTTTTAGGCTAACTTGGGGGCCACAGAGCAAGTGGAAGATGGAGCACTGGGCCCTAGAAATGCTCGGAAAACTCTTGGGAAATCCAGCCCCCTGTGTTGGGGGCGGTGATGGGTGGACACGAGCCTTTACACTGATTACTAGTGTTATCTGGCTTACTGGTGTGAGAGCTGCATAATACACGAGGTTTAACCTTTTTTCTTTAGAATGATCATTTATAGTATTTGGGCTGATTTAGAGGATTTAAAGGGCTCTACATTTCTGAAGTAGTTGTTAAAACATAGAACTGAGTTACATGTTAGAACATTTTACAAAGCTTGACTTTTCGATGTTTGATTTTAGCAATGTTAACAGTTTACATTTGTATTTGGTGAAACTGTGGTAGTTTTAGATAAGACACAATTGTAGTTTTATATTTTTAAATGATCACCTTTAGACATATAATAAATGGAGAATAAGCTTTGATTAATTTACATTCCCTCCCACCCCAGAGAAACCAGCAAAAAAAATGACTTCACGGTTTTTGTAATGCTTTTAATTATTACAGTTTTGCAGGTTCAGAAAAAGAATATATTCCTAAAATAAGCTCAAGTTAAAACCTCTTTCATAAGTCTCTGAAGAAATAGAGGTTAGAGAATAGTTTTTCCTGGTTGAGCTTTTCTACATCATAAGTTTCCTGAATTGCTTGGCAAGGTGCTTTTGAAAAGACCCACATCATTTACCCGTTGACAGCCATTCAAAGCACCATTACCACCTAGGCCAGCGCAATGGCCAAGTTAAATAGTAACAAGATCTAATTGTGGAAATAGTGCATTAAAAGGGAGAGCAACGGCAACCATCTAGTAGCTGTGAGACTGTGCCTCTTTCTTCGGCACATGTAGAAGAAAGTTCTTAGAATTGTTGGGTCTTCGCAGGACACTGTCTTAAGCTTTTCTGAGCTTTGTCTTGGAAACCGTAGGGGCTGTAGGAATATTTGCTGTCTTTAACCTTTGCAAATGTTCTCAGCTGTTTCAATAGAGGATAAACGGCTTCTGTATTTGCCTTTGGGATATTTAAGATGATTGGGGGAAAGGAAAGTCTAGAGAAATCAGTGATTTACAGGTGGGGAGATTTGAGGAGATTTTTTTCCCCACTTTATCCTACATTGTATCAAGAAGGTAGGGTGACATTATGCGACCACTGGGGTATTTACTAAATACATTGTTATGGTTAAACAAAGGTGTTCTGGAACATTCTCTGAATCACTCATTTTCCTAAGGAAAACGAATCTGTTAACAGTTGGCAGTGATAAGAGTTCCTGGGTCTACTTGTGACAACCCTACCTTGGTGGATGCCTCCTGTTGACAGAAGGCTGGTTGTGGCTCAAGCATTTCCTCAGTAGTCCTGGTGATCTGTTGGTGAGACCTCAAGCTTTGGGTTTCCTGGGCTCACCCCACTGGACTTTAGAAACCTGGTTCCAGAAATTTCAGTGTTTGGTTTTCAGACAAATAGCAACTAGTATTTGTCCCAGTGTTCTCGTCGGGGTTGCTAAGGCAAGATCGATAATGGTTTCCCAGGTATGTGTTTCTTCATGTGACTGACAACGGAATGTCACCCTTCTCCCAAGTACGGTCCGCTGGTTGACTAATGAATAGTCTCACTGAAGGTTCATTGGTGTAAGAGACAAAAATTAATCGCTCAATTTACTCACCTCTACCTGTTCTATTCAAACTCGTTTTGTTCCCACCACCCAGAGAGCTTAGCTTTGATTTCAGCTGTACTAGAGTTTCCTGGGTGGGTGGTTGCCTGAGGAGACGCACTGGCCACAGTGCAGAGAGAGGCAACCACCCAGTGGACTGACCTGGTTTCACTAAGGTAAGAGTTTATAGTTTTAAATACAGTACACTCTCCATGGAAATTCAGCACTCTAGTGCTGTTTCTAAGATACTGCGTTTAACTCATTACTGCTCTGAACGCAGAGAAGCTAATAAAAAAGTGAATTTAACAAAAAATTTTTTTTCAGCAGTCTTTACATCTGTGCCCCTCATCCAAAATATCACCTACTTGCCCTTTAAACTTTAACGCTGTCAATAGTAACACTTTGTTTTGACTGTATTCAGCAACAAATATTAGAATGTTCCGGGGGGGAAGTGGTGGTTAGAGAGAGCAGTCAGCAAACCAGGACAAATGCACTCATGCTGCCCCTTCCATTTGCTTCTGTAGCCCAGGAGGTGATAGCACTTGTGGGTCCCGCTCTTGTGCTGATCCCCAGGGGCTAGGCATACAGCCAAAGGAGGGGCCTTTGTCATTCCGGAGTGAGAACCAAGAATCTCAGGTAAAGGGCAAAGAAGTCCAGAATGATGTCATACTGCAAAAAATGTTAACTGCTGTTTCGCAGGGAAGTGAAAAAACAAAAGCAAAAGAAAACTGAAGCCAGTTTTGAGTTGGGCATGATTCCCGTTGGGAGAGGGTGTGAACTGGGGGGAAGATAGATCTAAAAAGCAAAACAACACTCAAACCCTTAGGGCATTGACCAGTTGTCAGCATCTGCAGCCTGGCAAACCAGAAGGCCCGCCGGGTTGGCACTTGTTCGCAGAGTTTACCTGGTAGAGAAAATACCTAGCTGCTAGAACAGATGTTTTAGCACACTAACATGCGCTGTGGTTAGTGTGAGGTTAATTGGCCTGGACGCATTTCCATTTAAATTGGATTCTGATAACACGTTTAACTACCTCCCTACCTAATTAAACAGTTCAATCTAGGGGATCGACAGCAGTTCTTATTAACTATTGAGGTTTTTAAAGACTCTCCTGAAAAGGAGGAAAGGGGCTGTGCTTGGGGGAAGTTCAGCACAGTAAATATTCGGTAATTTTGCAGCGAGGCGTCTGGATGGAGAGAGGGGAAGACCATTCCTTTCTGTTTCCAGGAATGCCTTTGTGTGTGTGTTGGGGGTGGTTTCTGGTAAGTACAATACAGGAAGCAAAACTATATTGTTCTAGGTCAGCAGTCAATGTTACCTCTTATTTCTTTTTTTAATAAAGATTTTATTTATTTATAGACAGAGGAGAAGGGAGAGAGAAAGAGAGAGAAACATCAATGTGTGGTTGCCTCCCGTGCGCCTCCCACTGGGGATCTGGCCTGCAACCCGGGCATTGGCTCTGACCAGGAATCGAACCAGCGACCCTCTGGTTTGCAGGCCCATGTTCAATCCACTGAGCTACACTAGCCAAGGCTACCCCTTGTTTCTGAGCCCCAGGCGCCCTCCTTCTGGTGTTCCACAGGCGCGAAAAGAAAGTAGCCCTCAAGAGGAAGAATGACTAGGAGAGGGTGGGGATGCGAATGGTAATAGAAGGTAATAGAAGTGGTGGCAGGTGTTAGCCTGTTAGTGCTGCCCTAACGGACTGCAACAGACATTGATTTTCTCACAGCTGTGGTGGCTTGAAGTTCAAAACAAAGGTGTTGACAGGTTTGATTTCTTCTGGGGTCTCTCTCTGTGGCTTGCAGATGGCCGACTGCTTGCTCTGTTCTCACAGAATCTTGCATCCGGGGGCCTGCATCCCTGGCGTCTCTGCCAGTGTGTCCTAATCTCTTTTATAAGGACACCAGTGTTACTGGATGAGAGGTTCACCTTAATGGCTTCATTTTAACTTAATCATCATCTCTTTCAAGGCTGTATGTCCAAATACAGACACATGTTGAGGTACTGGAGGGTTAGGGCTTCAACAAGTGAATTTCTGGCTAAGTGCTATCTCATCACATGTTCCTGCCCTCAAGAAGGGAGTGGAGAAAACCAGCAACACCGGAGTCCCTGGTTTAGTGCTCACGAATCCACTGGGGCAAGCTTAAAGTGTCTTCGTCTGACACATTAAATGCAGAGAGGTTAATTTTCCTAAGATTCACATTGCTAGAAAAGCTAGAGCCTGGTGTGGGATTCAAAGCATTGTTTCTGTGGCTCCATTGGCCCTCAAGGGTGCGGGTGCCATTCCCTCTGTTGTACTCATGGTGGATATGGGTTTGTGGAGGTGGCCTTGGGACCCCTCCCAGCACAGGGCTTTAGGCAGCTGCCACCAATCAGTCGGCATTGACACGTAGTGAAAACTGGCTTTCATTCTATCACTGTGTTGTGTGTTGTCATGCTTTTCCTCTGCCTGGAAGCCTTTCCATTGGGTTATTTATATACCCAAATTTTACACCGGAGTGCATAAAGGAAGAGAAGGGTTTGCTTCGTGCGTCTAGTGTGAAGAACTAGCTAGTCTTGAGTAAATCAGAGTTATTCAGAGAAAGCCCACTTTAGACTCTCCCACCAATAGTGGCAGTGGGAAACAAGCCTTATGTGAGATGGGAGATAGGTAGGCCTGTTTAAAATCCTATTCTGGCATCCATGCGTATTGGTAGGAATTCACCATACAGAATGTTAGTTAGTGGGCCAGTCTTGCTGGATAGAGACTTGAAGGCATTAGAAGGTAGAGTCTCCAACACAAGCCCATGTGGGAAGAATGGCTGGGGTTTTACTAGGTTTCTGTACAGTGGGGCATGACATAGTGAGAAGTAAGAAGTGTCAGGAATCATAAAGTCTAGGATGACACAAAAGTCAAGGCTAATGAATTTTGTGGCCTTTCCAGGCAATAAAACAGGTAGTGATAATTAAGGGATTTTTTGAGGGACATTTCCAACAAATGTGGATGTGGGTGTCTCCATACTTAACCCCCTTTATTTTTTGGAATGCAACAACTTTATCAAAAGAAAATGCAGTTAAATGTGTTGAAAGCTTACAGGGGAAACTAAGAAACCTCCCCTCAAGTGCAGGACCAGGTGCAGAGTGGACTCTTTCTGGATGTTGTTGAACAGGGTGCGCCCATCTTCCAGCTGTTTCCCGGCCAAGATCAACCTCTGCTGGTCAGGGGGGATGCTCTTCTTCTCTTGGATCTTGGCCTTGACATTCTCGATGGTGTCACTGGGCTCAACCTTGTCTGGCAAGACCCTGGAGGTCAAGCCCAGTGACACCATCAAGAATGTCAAGGCTAAGACCCAAGACAAGGAAGGCATCCCCCCCTGACCAGCAGAGGTTGATCTTCCCTGGGAAACAGCTGAAAGATGGGTGTACCCTGTCCAACTACAACACATTTAACCCTTTTGAGAGACTCTTTTTTATAAAGCAGTTTACAACTTTTGAGGGGGTTCTCTCAAGGGATGTAATTATTGCTTCCTGTTTTCGAATTTCAGGTCATGTCATGTTGTGTTAACTGTGGCAATAAAAATGTGACTGAAACTGGAAAAGCCGGCACTCATGCTGCCTGTCACCTGCCAGACCCGATAAGCAGAGAGACAGGAATTGAATCTTTATGGGCGCTTTATTCAGATGGCGGGCGATCTGAGAAGATGGCGGGTTTGTACCCTAACAGACCATCTTAAATTCCGTCTTAAACTGATACTTTTTATAAGGAGAAGAAAAGTGTAGGTAAGGGGGTTGGAATTCAGGGAAAAGTTAGTTAGGTCAAAAGCTGCAGCATTTTTTCATCTGTGCCCTGGGTGGTGGGCATCTCACCCTGGAGCACAATGGCTCAGATACCATTTCAATTGCTTGAGACCTCCTGAGACACAAAGGTGGAACTGCTTATGGTCTCCTGGAGTCAAGGTGGGTCACACCTTCAGTTCCTGAAACAATAGTTTTTTACATATATCGATTACTAAGCTTTTTAGGTATCACTTGAAACAAATTTTTCCAACATTTCGCCCTCCATCAGTACCTCATTCATCCACAATCTAATTGAACATAACAATTCAATTTTACCATATCAGATAAATCACTGGCCTTAACATAATTGAAAGTTGGTACTATTCAATATCTTTAATACAGATTTTTACTAGTAAATTATTTTCTGCATGAGACATGTGATATAAGTTACTGTAGAATATTTTATTTTAACTCTTTAATTTATACAGCCTCTATTTTCAAGCCAGGTTTCATGGTTTTTCAGTGCTCACTGTCTTGGTCGATAATACCTTCTTCCATTCATTCTGGAAAGCAGAGTTTTTCCTGGTAACAAAGCTCTCTCAACTCTGCCTTGTATGTGTCCATTTCCCTTGTCGGGGAGGAAAACTTTTCCCCTGTCTTTCAAGGTTCTTCTGGCTGGTCTAACAATCAAGTGGAGACAGACTAAAGTTTAATAACACTTAACACCACTTTCAGCTGAAGACAAAAGAAGATGTTGGGGTAAAGAGTCAGTTATAGCAGGTTACCAGGAAAAGCACGGTAACAACGGCAAAATTGTTATTTCATGCCTTCTCCATTCACAACAGTTCCTAAGGATTTAGATATCTTCCTGATATCTAAGGGAAACACCTTTACAAATGCAGATTTCTGCAAATGGAAAGGTCATTTTGTAAAGGATAACTTTACTTGATTTTCAGATCTTATCCCATGGCTGCTGTTTCTTAAAATTAACCAGCCTAAAATAATCAATATCCCAATAATCAATGTGTCCCAAAGAGGCACATTTTGGGGAGTCAAACTCTGCTCCCTTGTACTTCCTACTCTAAGCCATGAATGTAGTCAAAGCCTCTATCCCTGCCCTTGATCACTGCCCAGTACTCTTCTAAATCTAAGCATGGCGTTTCTGTGTGTACGTATCACAACTTTCTGTTACCCTTAGAATAAAATATTGAAATCCTTCGCTGATCTGCAAGGTCTTGCATGTTCACCTCCTGTTTTCTTCTTCGACCCCCTTTCTTTTACATCTCTCACCCACCGTTTGTTCTCCAGCCACGTGGTTCACCTTTCAGATCTTCCTGTGCTCCAAGTTCTTTCCTACTATTCCTTCTGCCTGGAATATTCTTTTTTCCACTGCCCAAGTACTCCTCAGCTTAAATTCCACTTTCTCAGATGCCTTTCCCATACATTTTGCTCCTGCATTTATCAAAACTGATGCGATTATTTAATGTCTCTAGATAAAAAGACCCAGGAGGCAGGGATGTGTTGGTTTTGTTGACCCATAATAGTTCTGATACATACCAAGCACTCCACATTTGTTCAGTGTCAAAGGTTGCCTACAGTACATTATATTCAGGGAGGGAACATGTCTTCTGGAAGTTACCTGTTGCAGCTGAGATGACTTTTACTTATGGACAGTAAATTTCACCTCATCAGTTGTGCTTACTATGAAGATGAATATCTAATGAACTCCAATTAGTATAATTATTCTGTTTCCAGGCAGTAACCTTAGTAGTAATTGTTCTAAATCTCTGAGACATTATGAGTAATTAGTACTAATGGCTCATGCATCTAAGCCTGCTCGCAAGGTAGATTCTCAAAGGAAGAATGAAATTGTATATTTGTGGGAAACGGCATAATACTGTGGAATCTTTGCAGAAGTGAACTACAAGGAGTAACAGCTGGGCTCATGGTCCTTACATTCCTCATCCCTTCTTCCAAGTCATTAAACATGATGGGTCTGCTCTAGGTCAATTATTGTTAAGCAACTTCACTAAAGCATTTTTTTTTTTTGTTTGTTTTTCAAATATATTTTATTGATTATGCTATTACATTTGTCCCATTTTCCCCCCTTTATTCTTCTCCACCCTGCACACCCCCTTCCACCCGCATACCCCCCACCTTTAGTT
>VMDR010013293.1:0-25198 GCA_007922815.1 Macrotus californicus | reverse complement strand
CTTCTTGCCTGTAAGGTTTCTTTGGAGAAATCAGCTGACAGTCTGATGGGCACTCCTTTGTAGGTTACTGTCTCTTTTTCTCTTGCTGCTTTTAAGATTCTCTCTCTATCTTTCATCTTGGGTAATGTAATTATGATATGCCTTGGTGTGTTCCTCCTTGGGTCCAACTTCTTTGGGACTCTCTGAGCTTGCTTGACTCCCTGGAAGTCTATTTCCTTTGCCAAATTAGGGAAGTTCTCCTTCATTATTTGTTCAAATAAGTTTTCAATTTTTTTTTCTTCCTCTTCTCCTTCTGGCACCCCTATGATTCGGATGTTGGGACGTTTAAAGATGTCCTGGTGGTTCCTAAGCCTCTCCTCATTTTTCTGAATTCCTGTTTTTCCTTTGTGCTGTGGTTGAATGTTTCTTTCTTCCTTCTGGTCCATACCGTTGATGAGTCCCGGTTTCCTTCCCATCACTATTGGTTCCCTGTACATTTTCCTTTATTTCATTTAGTATAGCCTTCATTTGTTCATCTAATTTGCAACCATACTCAACCAATTCTGTGAGCATCCTGATTACCAGTGTTTTGAACTCTGCATCTGATAGGTTGGCTATCTCTTCATTGCTTAGTTGTATTTTTTCTGGAGCTTTGATCTGTTCTTTCATTTTGGCCATTTTTTGTTGTCTTGGTGTGCCTGTTACGTAGTAAGGGGCAGAGTCTTAGGTGTTCACCAGGGTAGGGCAGCCATGTCACTGCAGGTGTGATGCTGTTTGTGGGGGAGGGGTCTGAGAGGGAACAATGCCACCTGCTTCGCTCTCTGCCAGTTTTCAGTGACTTTCCCCACTACCCACAGTCAAACTGGGCCCCTCTGGCACTGATTCCCGGGTGGGTGGGCTTGTGTATGCTCTAGGATCTGGTGGGTCTCTCCAACAAGCTCTCCTATGAGACTGGGGGTTTCTCCTGCTGCCGCCACCTCAACCCCCACAGGCGTTTTCAATCAGAGGTTTGAGGCATTATTTCCCCACGCTGGATCTTTGGGTTGCATGTCTGTCTCGCTCCCCAGTTGTTCCTCCCGGTTTATCCACACGTGGGTATGGGACCACCCAGTCTGCCAGATGCCACCTTACCCAGTCCGCCAGCCGCCGCCCTGCTCGCTCTGGTCCACCAGCCGCTGCCTCACCGTGAGTCCTCTCCACCCGGCTGCCCGTCTCCGCTCCTCCTACTGGTCTGGGTGAGTGTTTCTTCTTTAACTCCTTGGTTGTTGGACTTCCATACAGTTTGATTTTCTGTCAGTTCTGGTTGTTTTTTGTTTTTAAATTTGTTGTTGTCCTTCTTTTGGTTGTGTGAGGAGACACAGTATGTTTACCTCTGCCTCCATCTTGGCCAGAAGTCATCTAAACTTTTAATTTTTAAATAATTATAGATTCATGGGAAACTGCAAAGACAGTACAGGCTTTCCCCCAGTACTTCCCAGTGGTCGCACCATGCGCAACTGCAGCACGACATCAGAACCAGGAGAGCGGCACTGGTCTGGTGTGGGCAGACTTCTGCGCCGTCTGGCTGCATGTGTAGATTTCTGAAACCACCATTGTGATTGAGTTGCAGAAGCTATTCTGTCAGCACAAAGATCTCCCTTGTTTTATCACTTGTTAGTCATACCTAGCTTCCACCTTCCCCACCATTCTGCACCCTGACCACCATCCATAACCCCTAGCAACCACTTATCTGTTCTCTAGCTCCATAATTTTGGTATTTAGAGTGTTATATAAATGGTATTATACCATATGAACCTTTTAAGATTTTTTTTTTTATTCAGCCTAATGCCCTTGAGACATCCAAAATGTGTCTATGAATAGTTTGTTTCTTTTTATTGTTTAGGACAGGCATGCCTCATTTTATTGGGCTTTGCTTTATTGTGTTTTATAGGTGTTGCTTTTTTTACAAATTGAAGGCAAGACCCTCCACCAGCAAAGCTTATAAGTCTCCATATTGCAAAACTTGCTTTATTATGGTGTCTACCGCCAAACCTGCAGTATCTCCAATGTGTGCCTGTAGTATCCCATAGTAAAAATGTTCCACAGTTTGACCATGCACCTCATTCACCTCATCAGGCATGTTTTGAGTGTTGCCTATTTTTGGCTATTACATATAAAGCTGCTCATCACAAGCATTTGGTATTGTTGCTTATTTTTTAAATTTTAGCTGTTTTCATAGAAATGTAGTGATAGCTCATCATGGTCTTAATTTGCATTTTTCTAATAGCTAGTGATGTTTAACATCTCTTCATGGGCTTATTTTTCATCTATACAACCTCTTTGGTAAAATGTCTGCTCTTGACTATTACCCATTTTTAACTGGAATGTTTCTTTATTTTTTAACTGTTGAGTTTTCAGTGTTCTTTATATATTGTAGATATGAGTCATTTGTCAGATATGTGGTTTACAGATATTTTTCCCAGTCTGCAGCTTATTTTTTCATCATCTTAACAAGGTCAGCCTTTCACAGAACAAAAGTTTTTAATTTTGATGAGCTCCAATGTGTTGATTTTTTTTGTGTGTGGATTGTGCATATTTAAGAACGCTTTACCAAGAACACATTTTTCCACAGATATTTCTCTGTTTTCTTCTCAACATTTTATAATTTTATATTTTACTTTAAAAGTAAATACATATTTTGGTTTCTTCCTGTTTAAGGAGTGAAGTTTTGATCCAGGTTTATTTGCTTGTTTATTATGAATATGCTCTCATGGGCTCTTATTTTCTAAAATTACTGTTATGATTTGTGTATACTCTTTAATACAGAAATTCTCCTTTTAAAACTTTTCCCAGAGAAGGCACAGGGTCCTCTCAGTGTTTCACACCTGTCGACTCAGAGCCGCAGCGCAGTAGTGATGCGGTGTGGAAACCAAAGTTGCACTTCCCGCGTGGCCCCTCCAGCCAGCCGGGAACCTCAGATGAGAGCTGCACCCATGCCAGCTCCAGCAGCTCAGCCACCAGCGCCAGCTCCACCATCTGCTGTGGGCTCATCTGCTGCCGTCCCCCGGCAGCTAGGTCTCATGGCCCACATGGCAACCACGGCAGCTGGTGTGGCTGTGGGCTTTGCTGTGGGCCACACGCTAGGTCATGCTATCACTGGGGGCTTCAGTGGAGGAAGTCATGCTGAGGCCTTGAGGCCTAACATCACTTACCAGGAGCCTCAGGGAATGGAATACCAGCAGCAGCAGCAGCAGTTTGGCCCATGCCACTATGAGATGAAACAGTTTTTGGAGTGTCCACAGAACCAGAGTGACCTTAAGCTTTGCGAGGGTTTCAGCAAGGTGCTGAAACAGTGCAGGTTTGCAAATGGATTAGCCTAATCGAGAAGTTCATATTGAAGAAATGGAAAATCATATCTCATGACCAAGTTAATTTAGTATAAAGATACAATTGATAGTGAAAGTATAAGGCTATCAGTTAAACCTCTCCTGTCATTAATAGTTTCCTTGCCTCAGAATTACAGTGGAACAGTGTTCTTACCATATAGAAGCTCCCCAAGGTCTGATTGAGTTTGGGGTTGGGCATATGTTTGTGTGGCCTCCTTAAACCAGCTTTTGTGATGTTACTATTTGTGAATCAATTAGAATAAAGTGATTTTCTTCCAAAAAAAAAAAACTTTTCCCAAAGTGTCCCATCACTACTTATTTTTTATTTGTTTGTTTCAAAAACAAACAGTGCCTTGGCTAGCACTGGCAGGGTGGGTCAGTTTGTTGGAGCACTGTCCTGTACATGAAAAGGTTGCGGGTTCGATCCCTGGTCACGGCACATGCCTGGGTTATGGGTGGGGTGCATGCCTGAGGCCTCCAGTCAAGGTTTCTGACATCGATGTTTCTATCTCTCCTCACCTGTTACCTTCCTCTCTCTCTAGAATCAATAGACACGTCTTCAGGTGAGGGTTAAAAATATGTAAATATTACTATCAAAATACCAAAATTAAAAAATGTCTTGGATTCTCATACCTCCCTATTCTTACTTATAAATTTTATCAATTTTGCTTTATTGAGATATAACTTACAAAGCATGAAGTTCATCCATTTTAACTGTACTGTTCAATGTTTTTTTTGTATATTTACAAAGTTGTGCAACCATCACCACAGTCTCATGAGAACATTTCTATCATTCCAAAAAGAAATCTTTGCCTATTTACAGTCATTCCTCCATCCCACTTCCAGCCCTAGGCAACAACAGATCTACTTCTCTCTATATATTTGCTTTGTTTACTTTTCATGTAAACGGAGTGATAGATTCTAATATGCGAGCTTTTGCATCCTGTCTCTTTCACTGAGCAGTGGTTTTGAGATCATCCATTTTTAGCATGTCAGTACTTCTTTCCTTTTTTTGCTGGATAGTATTTCATTGGATGCATGCACTGTATTTTGGTTATCCATTCAAATTGATAGGTATTTGAGTTGTCGCTACCTTTTAGTTATTATGAGTGATACTGCTATGAATATCCTTGTACAAGTTTAACTTGGAACCATGTTTTCATGTTTCTTGAGTAGATCCCTAAAATAATGTTGATACATTAAAAGAAAAATCCAAGTCCATTTTTATTGGAATTGCATTATGATAAAAGAATAATTGGAATCTTTGCAATATTGATTCTTTATACCCAGAAAAATGGTATGTTCTTGCATTTATTCAAGAGTTAGAACCTCCTTCCAATTCTTCCACTTATATAGGCTCTGGTAAATGGGATGCTGTCTAATATTTCTAATTCATTTTTGTATACTTCCCTTTACCCACTAATCCATTCACTGTAGAGAACATGGAGGGTACATGATAAACACTTGCCAGTCTCTTTCTTTGAGGCTCAAGATGCAGCAGTGAACAAGACCAAGTAGCTACCCTCATTGAGCTCACTTTCTAGTTGAATGAGTAGACAGTTTGCCTGATACGCTAAAATAGCTGATGGAGTGGTAAAGAGTGACCATATTTAGTGAGTGAAAATGAGAAATGGACTAACTGATGCTCAAAGTTGAGGCCAGGGCCATCTTTCCAACCTGCAATGTCTCTGAGATGCAAATGACCCACCTCTTTGAGACTAGCCTGCACCTGAGATTCTACCTTGACTCTTCAGACCCACAGTGCTGAGAAGAGGAGTTATGACAAGGAATGGATCTGTGTAGCCATTGCCAAGTATAGCACAGGAAGGGAAGATGGGTGAGCCACACTCTCAGAAATCAATGACCTGCAGTAAATCCAATGAGATTCTCATCTACGTTATCATCAGATTGTAAGATCCCATAATCCCTACAAATTCCTCAGGTGTAGTATACTTACTAGGCAGGCTGTTGGCTCATATGATTGACACAAAAGTCTGAAAAATGTTGGTGCATTTGTTTGAAGGGTGTGAGAAAGGTGGTAGGCAGAAGAGACATCCCACTCTGAGAATGAGTTTGGGGAGAGAAAAACCCCAAGGAAGCCCAAGATGGTGGTGGTGGCTCCTAAGTGGAGAAAGCCAGTGTCATCCCTGTGTCCTCTGAGAAGGAGGAAAGGAAAGCCCAGAGAGGCTGTGTAGTGAGGGAGGGACTCTGGCAAAGGAAGAAGAGCTTCCCTTCAGAGGCACAGGGCTGCTCACTATCAGCCTGATCCTCTTACACCGAATGGGGGGCGGGGAGGCTCATGAAGGGAGGATCCACCTGGAAAGCCTCCTACAGAGTTTTGCAAACAACCAGTCCATCATTATCAACTTCATGCAGAGATACTATGATGAAAAACTGTTGGATAACCTATCAAATGAACTCTTTTGATCCAACGATGATAGAAATACAGAGAGGTGTTAGAATTCAATATGAACTTATTATCTGATGTATGTGGAAAAATAGTTCATAAAATGTTTCTTCAAAACTGAACTCAAAGTAGGTTGAACCCCTTGTCTTAAAACAAACCAGCCCCCTAGATACTTGCCCCTTTGAGGATAGTGAGGACTTGGATACAAGTAACCAGAAGAGAAATTCCCCTGTGACCCGGAACCTTCTGTGAGTTCACTAATGATCAGGAGAAGGGAGTAAACAATAATGTAACTAATGTTGAGTCAAAATAGACCCCCATAAGAATAGAGAAATGATGACAAAGGATTTGCTTAAAGAAATTGCACTAGGACAAAAACGTAATTCAACTGGGGAAAAGTGCCAACTGATACCTCCTGGAGTGTTGTCCAGAGAAACAAGGTAGTTAATGAGCAAGAGAAACCTGAAGAACGGCATTGCTGAAAGAGCCCAGAACAGAGAGAGAACGAGAAAGCAGGCAGTTGTTTGCAGTGTGCTTCTGACAGTAAAAGCAAGAGCCATGGCCCAAGGCAGAGGTTCTCAGTTACCTAACCACGATGATCACTAAGACCAGGTTTCAAAACTTATATCCTTGAAAAATACTGCTGTCCCATAACTAGGTCAGGGTGTCTCATGGCTCAAATCAATGACTGTGGTTTTTCCAATTTATGGGGGAAAACTTAGACAAACGTTCACAGTTTTAAGGTTTTCTTCCACAGGTAGTCCTTAAATATTTGCCACTTACTATATTTCTATTAAGAATATAATGTTAGATGGGTTTGTGAGTCATTCCAAAACCATACATGAATTTATTTTAAGATCAGTATCTCAAAATATTCCAAGAAGAGCTCTGAGGTTTTCAAACATCCCATCTCCTGAAGAAGTTTAAGAATCACTAATCCAAGTGAGGGCAAAGTTTAGAGCAGTTATAAAACCAAACCCAATCGCTTTGTCCTGCTTTGGGACATTATCATTTTGTATAAACCGATGTTTGTCATTGTACAAGAGAAATACAAAACAAAGTGGTCTGATAAACATTCCATAAATGACCTATGCCCCGTTTCCAGTTTCAAGTGAGAATACTAGGGCTCGAAAGACAGGAAGGGATCTTTAAAAGTCATCTTCAAATCATATCATTCAATACCAACTATTCAACATTATGAATCATTTCAATAGTACATTAAAATGTATTGTGTCCAAGAAGTTATGCAGCATGCCCTTGAGATTTTTATGACTACAAAAACAAAAAGGGAATCAAATTATCTAGTTTGACTTTCTACGTCCTTTAAATAAATAGGACACTTTCAGTCTCCACATCACTCAGGAAAAGATTACAAAAACTATCATTTGACATGGTTTGGAACCCATCTTGCTCAGAGATGGGATGACTAACTGACATTTTGATGACTCTACCTGGTAGTAGAAATGGGCACAAGCATCCGGGAGGGGAACTAGTTCCACTGATGGAGTCCTGGAGCCTTGTGGCTTTCTCCCTGTGGAGAAGCATGACTGCTTGCCCCAGCAGACCGGCACCCCTCACCCGTGCCCTGAGCTTAAGCGTTGCCTGGGGAAATTCCTCTACTGCTGATAAAGGAAAATTAAGGATATTCTCTGATTCTAGCACTTCTAAAGTAAACCATTACATATACACCCTGATGTGGAAGCTCTTCAAGTTATTTGTACAAATTACCATTTTTTTCTAATTCTTCTCTCCTGGGTGGGTATGGATTCAGTTTTGATCATAATATATTTATCTTTGTAAATGGGAAAAACATCATTTCCTTGGCAAAGAAAAAAAAAAGTGGAGCTGTAACATTGATTGATATCCAATTTCCAGAAAGTATAATTTTTCTATCATTTCATTAATATTAATGTCATCAAAAGACAGACATTATAAGTGATTGGGAGGAATTTGAAGGCACTGTGACACAGCTTCACTTCTGTGAGGTGAATCTATTAAGTTCTTACATGATTTGCTGTAAATACTCATAGTCCTACCAATGTTTTTCTGTAGCCACACCCTGATCCTTGGAGGAGTGGCTTTAAAGAATAATAAAAAAACAGTAATATTTTGAAACATTATCTCTACTTTTTCTGTCTATCAATTTCCAATATTGCCATACCAATATTTCACCTCTATAAAAAAGCTGTGTAATCACTTTACCTGTCAAAAAGTAATGCTGGTATCTTTCTTAATGGAAAAAAATCTGTAATGCTTTTCTGATGTAATACTATTTCAATCTGCTCCTGTATAAAGAAGCCAGCTGAGATTGTTGTCAGTAAGATTTTATAGAAATTCAAAATTAAATTTAGTATGAAAATGATGTGTGCTTTTTCCCTTTAGAAAAAAATTATATTAATATTACATTGAGCATATTTTCATTATTTAACATATCTTTTGTGGTTCTGATAAGACCAAAAGAGTTTTGTCAGGTAAAAATATGCTATAGGGGCTGATTTCCTGGTTTTATATATTAGACATATCTATGCTTTGTGATAGAAATTTGGACGAGGCAGTTTCTCCTTTTGCTATGACTGTTTATACCATCAAAGAATATAAATGTAGTACAGTTGTTACTATGGGGTCATCTGAAAGGTCTGTGTAATTAAAGAGTAACTGGGTGGTGCCCCCTTCAAATGTGAAATTCAATTCTTCTTTGTGGTCCTTTGGCTCCTAACAATCCTGAGCCCCAAACACTAAGATTCTGTAGTTGCACATTCAATAACTCAGCAGTGGGGGTTCCAAAACATTGTGAGGTTATAGGATCCCTACCCCCCAAACTCCTAAATGGTGCTAATTGTGAGACTGACATGAAGGTCGCAGTGGACTGAGACTGAGGAAACACAAGTCTACTTCAGAACACTACTCCACAGGAGTGTCAAAGTTGGAAGGTAAGGAGGTGAGGGACTGGAGATCAGGAAGCTACTGCCACCTGGTTGGGATTCACTCAGAACCACAAAGCAATTTGGGGAAACTTCCCATGTCTTTTAGAGATGACCCAAACTTCATAGGTAGCTTTTGCCTTACCTCGCATCTCCAATATGCAGCCCAGTGCACACAATGAGCCCTCTATAAATATTCACCACTGTCATTACAACCACTAATATCTGAATAATGCCTTACAGGCCTCAATGCCTACACCCCAAGCAACACCTTGGTGCCTCAAGATTTCTATATACAGTTGACCTAGGGACAGTGATATGGCAGGATGGGGAATATAGCAAGTACTCAGTCTTTACCTCTATATGTCCTATTAGGGGTATTTTTGGGGGTGGTGGAGATGATGGGGAACCAGAGCACCTCTTCTTCACAAATATTCCTTCAACCCCCATTGGTTATGATCTCACTTCTTCCTCACAACTACCTTGAAAGAGTGGAGTTTTAAATCATCCTTTGCAAACAGTACAACTACATGCAGACTCTTACATAACTTGCTCAGTATCACATGGCTAGAAGGGACTTAGTTACTCAAGTATAAATGGTCTGAATCCAAAGAGTAATCCAAGAATAGAGTAAATTTGATCTTTTAGAAAACTGCACTCAGACGTCAAATCCACCCAACTCATTTCCTGGACAGATTCATAAACCTACAAAAAGCAACCAAGTTTTAACTTTCCTCTTCTATTTGAACTAAAACCTATGCTGTTGCCATAGGTAAGAAATACACATTTGGCCACAGAAGTTATGTATCTCTGGGCTCACTGTTTAAAACAGTTAAAAGCAAATTTCTCTCTCTTTCTCTAATGCATGCATGCACAAAGGTGGGGATCAGGTAAACTCTGTTCTTATCCTTAAAATGAGAGGATTGGACTGAAGTGTGGTTCTCAAAATTTAATGTGCACACAAATCATCTGGGCATCTTGTTAAAATACAGATTCTGATCCAGCGATTTTGGGATGGAGTCTGAGACTCTGCATCACTAACCAGTTCCCAGGTGATGCAGATGCTGCTTGTCCTCAGACCACACACTGAAGGCCCCTTTCCATACTCAGCACCTTGACATCTCTGTCAAGGGCGTTCTTGGCCCCCTACTCCCTGGGCCCTTTATACCTGTCAGAGAGGTTATATCCACATCATTCCTGCTTACCTGCCCAATTCTATGCCTTCACTTCACTTACTCAAATCTATTCGAGGTCAAGGGTGAGATCCACATCCACGGGGTGTTCCATAACAGTTGACCCTTGAACAATGCAGATTTGAATTACACGGGTCCACTTATACTCAGATTTTTTTTCAATTGACCTGCTCAGTTCTATTGACCTGTTCAGTTCACTTGACCCTCGCAGTTCAAAGCTAAGTTGTTCAAGGGTAAACCAACTGGCAGCTGGGAATCTGTGTATGTGGAGGACTGACTTAAGTTATAGGCAAATTTCAACTCTGGGGGTGGTCAGCACCCCTAACCCTATTTGTTCAAGGATCAACTGTAGTTTTTTTTCTCCCTATTGGTCATTTTATTCTGAAGTCTTCTAGCACTTAGAGATTTACCCTCCTGCCTTACATTGGTCACTAATGATTTTTTTGATAAATCTAACTAAATTATAGGCTCATAAGGTCATGTCTCTTAATTCTTTTCCGTCTCCAGGAATACTTTCAAATAATCAGCTCCTTTTCCAGCTTTAGCTCACAAATGCACGTGTCCCTCCTTGGTGAGCCCATCCTTGATCACCCGATCTAAATCACCCTCTTTTGCTGCCCTCTGACCAGTCACAGCACTCTCTTTTGACTTCTTGGTATCACTTATCAAGTTTTGAAATTTTCTTGTTTATTCGTTTACTTGCTTTCTATCTGTGTCCCCCCCCAAGAGAGAGGGACTTTGTTTACCCTGTTCACCACTCTACCTCCAGTGCCTAGAATGGTAACTGTAACACAGAAGGCAATCAATAAATATTTGTTGAGTGAATGAATGCAGAAGTCAAAGAGCTGGGCATATAAGAGGTGCTCAAGAAATGCTACTAGATGAATCAGAGACCTGTCACCCATGCTCTAATCTTGGAATCTTTTTTTTTTCTTTATTTTTGAAAACTAGTTCTTTCTTTCTTGCTGGGTAAGCTCACAGCAGTTCACATCACAATTAATTTTGAAAGGAGATCAGACATGTGAGTTTCTATTATTTCTCAATAGGACAGGTCATATACCCATAGTGCGTGTAGAATAAAAGAAATAATAGGAGTGAATGAAGTATGGACATTTAGGATATGTTTTGGAAACATGGGGGAAATTTAGTTGTGGGTCTCTTCTTGGCTCTTCCCTCGATGGAGCCCTCTCTGCAAAGCCTTTTCCAAGCTCAGCTTTGATCTGCTTTTAGGCCTTCCAACAGACTCAAATTTCTCATCTCAGGCCACAGTTACTCTATAAGGCACACAATCTAGCTTTGATGGTGTACACGGAAAAGGGTAGAAAAATGGCTGTAGGGGGAAACTGAATGTACACAAACAAACCTGCTTATTAGAGAAAACAACCCCTGGTAGGTTTCTAATTGAGAGCTTGGTGATTTGTGATATTAAGAAGGAATGGGGCTGAGGGCAGAGATGAAGGCTGTCAGTGCCAGCCAGTGTGGCATGAGTGCCACATGCCAGTATCTAGACCGGAAGTAGAGGCCCCTCTCTGATATGTTCTAAGGAAGGCTTTTTAGACTTTTTAGCATTTCCTGTCCTCTCTGGTAGAAGCATTTGAGCTTGAACTCTTTGACACTTTTAAGAAACACAAGAAACAGGCTTGATCATGACCATAACACTAGCATGAGTTTACTGTTAGTTTCCAAACTGAAGTTCTTGAAAATGATGCTCAGTTCTACCTCTGAGAGGTTCATTTGTGGCACCCCAAGGAGTGGAGGCACAGCAAGTGCCTGTCCCCCTGGCATGGCAGTGTTCCACGGGGATGGGCTGGAAACACACACTATGTAACCTTTGATTATGAGAAACCCAAGGCCAAGTGTGGCTCAGTTATGGAAGTGCCATCCTTGGGCTTCTTAGTTTATTGCTCTATCTAGGCTCTGCTCAGTGTTTTCTTTTCCTGCCTATTCTGTTCCAAAAGAAATGAAATGAGGCTTCAATCCACTGTTGCATTCCTATTTTCTGTTTATCAGGCTCTTTTGTACTTTACACGGGCTGTGAAGAACTGTGAGACTACCAAGGTATTCTGTGCTGGGGGTGCAGGTAAAAGACAGGATGCCCAGTTAAATCTGAATTTCAGATAAACAACAAATTCTTTTTTAGTGTAAGTCCCAATATTTTATTTGCTACATCTCGTGCTTAGTTTTTTGTTTTCTTTTGCCATGGCTTTGTTTGCCATGTTCTTTTTTTATTGGTAAGGGTACAAAGAAGGAACGAAGAAAGAGGAGGAGTGAGATATTTTGTGTCCTGTTTCCAACCTTGGGATAATGGTTTCCTCCTTCTGCTGTAACGATGCTATAAAAAGACGTGACAGTCCTTTCTATGAAACCCTGAAACTTCCAGTCAGGAAAAATGTCCTCTTGGTTGTGTTTTTGCAAATTTCTAATTTGACTGGAGAGTGACATGAGTTTGAAATCTGGGTTCTCCAGCAGACTGAAATGAAAGGGCCTTGGCTAATTGCAAAATGAGCAAAGTAGCAATGAGAAAAGTGTCTTCACTCTCCTAGAGAGTAGACTTTTCTGAGTGACACTGGGCCTATGCCATGTGGATAGGCATAGTTCAGTCACAAGAGCTGATCCTGTCACCTCATTTCAGAGAGACTCAGTGCAGATATGGTCCTGAGTAGATCCTGGTGAATATGAAAAGATCAGGAAAGCGAGAGTAGCAAGCTGGGAGGAGATATTAGGACTAATAAGGATGAGGGCTAAATTTCATGAATGTGTACCACGTGCTAAGTGAGCATCAGTTTACATGAACTGAACTCACTTACTCCTTGGCAATGCAGTGTCATTATCCCATTGCAGACAAGGAAACTAAGGAAGGTGAGCTTAAGTCATTTACTTACTTAAATTAAGTATTTAGTGTAGGGTACAAACTGGTTCCAGAACCCATCACACTAAACTACCTCTCTTTCTGCAGCCTGGATGATCTGTGAGAACAGAGCATGTGGAGGGAGTGGAGTTGCTCAGCTGCCGACAGGAGAAGTCCCAGAAATGAGGAGGGGCCTGAGTGGGTGCCCCCTCCCCCTGCAGGCCCCTGTCTCCCCCCCTCCCCCCAGCAGCCCTGAGAGCACAGGCAGGAGAGCCAGACAAGGTGATGAAATCATCAGGAGAAGTAAATGGGTTGTGAATAAATTATGAAACTGATAAATTACATAAGGATTGTTTTTAAGAAAGAGCAAATGAAAGGTTTCAGGTCAGAGTTTAATCCAACTAAACTAGCAAATCCTTTTCTTCTTTTTTCCCAAGGCCTTCATTACTCTCCTGCAACGACATGTTCGGAATGCTGTGCTGAGCTCCGAATGCTAGTGAATTATTATGATTACGTAGCATTAGCCCTTTCGTCCTCAGGAGGATGAAAATGGGTGTCCCATAATCTCAGAAACCATCCAAACTAAACAGCCAGTGAAACTAGAAGAAAAACAACTCCAGGAGGGCCACAAGCATCATTGTTCCTTTAAAAGGAACTGTGTATAACTTGGAAAGCCCTGGGAATGTATGTTGATACTATGTTATTACAGAGGGCATAAAGGACTCCACTGGAAAGAGATATGATCTGTCTGATTTCCTCTGATACCCTAAGCTGAAAATGAAGAAAATTACCCAAGGTGGTAACACTCCAATTAAATAGAACAGTGCAGAGTTCCAAAGAGCTCAGTTTGGAAGGAATTCTTTGGCTAATAAACCATAAATCTTACTGTAGTCATCGACATTTAAAAACACACACACAAAAAAAACTAGCTCTGTCCCAAAGCCTGTTTTTCTAGAAAAGAATTCTTCTCCAAATTCCTCCAATGAGTTTTAGATGTGCAGATGATGGCTATAATTTATGCAGAAATTTGAAACCATTAATGGTTTAATTCACCTAAAAGCCTAATGAAGTTCTGCAATATTATTCCCATTTACACAGCTCAGCAGAGGCCCACGAAGGAGAGACAGGTGTTGCCACCGACAGCCCCTGACTGCCGGCTGTGTGATGGGATGAGCTATCAGATCCTATCTCTGTACAAAACACCAGACTATTATGGGATTCAAACATCTGGAATCTCTGAGCCAAAACAACCCTTTAAAAATGACAGCAAGACCAAGTTGCTTCTTTTTTGCAGTGATTTCTCTAAAGGGAAACGATCCAGCATGGGATCTAAAACTTTCTCTGTATTGCGGCTTGTTTTCTTGCCTTCTATCTGTGAGTAGGAATAGACAGGTGGAAGGAGGTGGGTCCTGAACACCCTGCTCATCATCCAGATTCATTATCGCTTGGACAGGGTGACAAAGGCCACCTGTCAAACAGGCAGGTGTAGGGGTTCCTTTGGGGAAATATTTCTCCTCCATCCCTTCCTGTCTTCCTACCTCCTCCATCCTTACCTCATATATCATTGTCCACATTCATCGCTCTCAACCTTAAATGTTTGTTTTTTACTGTTCTTTTTGAAAAGTGTATGTTCTAGCTTTAAACACAAGTGAATGCTGTGCACATAGAAGAACTATCTAGTAACTGAAACTGTGGGCACCAAAGCCCTCCTGTGTGGCTTCTGTGGCCCCTTAACAGCAACGCTCAGAATATACAACAGGCGCCCTGCTCGCACACGTACACCACAACACTTCTGTCTGGACCCCAAAGTTCAGACAGCCGTCGCTCCATCCGCCCTTCGATTGCTTTCTTCCTGAATCCTGGCTGCCTCGCTCCCATAGATCATTGAAATCTTTCCTACTTTCTCAATAACTCCACGGGGAAATTCCACTTTGAAATTCTCTTTTCCCTGTCATTTCTACTTTACAGTTGAGAGGCCAGGGATGAGCTGGGAAACTGGATGTCTCTCTCCCTCTTGCCTTTTAAAAATGACGTAGGTAGTTTGGATATCCTCCCTATCCCCACCACCCCTCTTTGATTCTAACCCTGATCCCTGCAGAATTACACTTTTCCTTTTAATGCTTGTTGATTGCCGCACGGGTTAGGAGCAGGAGGGGCTACCCAAGGAAGCCCAGACCGATTCTAATCTCCGAAGAGACCCAGCTGGCCGCGCTCGGAAGGGAGAGGTCGAGGTCCCAAGGAAGCCGGTCGCACAGCTCGGCTTCACTGAAGCGCGAGGACAGGAGACGGAGCCACGAGTCCCTTGCTGCGCCCAGATCGGCAGGGGCGGCTCCACTCCGCACCCGAGTTTGCTTGGGGACAACTTACTGTGTTCGCTGCGCGTCCACACTGCAAACACCCAAATGGGGGGCGGAGGGGGCGACAGCAAAGGCTGTGTCGTATCCAAGAGTAGAGGCAACAAAAGAGAGAAGGGAAGGAGGAAGAGGGGGACACTAACCCCTCTCTCACTCAAGAGCGTCCCTCGGATGCTGATGGGGACACCCTCAGGAGTGGGCGCCCTTTCTCTGGGCCCTCTCCAGCCCGCTGCTCAGACAGGTAGCTGGGAGAAAAAGAACAAAGCTTCCAGTGAAGGCGGGCAGCGGTCCCCGGGCGCCCCAGGGGAGGGGAAGGCGGAGGTCGAAGCGCCCCGCGCCCAGTGCTCCCAGCGCGCGTCCCCAGACCCCAGGCTCCTCCTCTGTCTGCCCTCGAGCCTCCAGGTCCTCAAGCGGTTCTTCTGAAGGGACGCGCGGCGGGCTGCAGAGGAAGTGTGCTCGGGGGGAGGAGGAGGAGGGAGGCCCTCCAAGGGGGAGCGCCGGGAGGCGGGGCGGGGGGCGGGTGCGCCCCTGATGAACAGAGTCGGGCCGGGTACCGACTGCCAGCCTGCAGCAATTTCCCTGTGTCATGGCTCCGGTCTCTTAGCAACAGCCGCCAGTCCGGCTGCCCCGAGCCGTGCGAGCCGCGGCGGGCTCAACTCCACCCGGCGGAGCCCGGCGCGCCGCAGCCACACAAAAGGCGCTGGGGCAGCTGGCGAGTGGGGCGGGAGGGCAGGCGCGAGGGGCGGAGGGGCGGAGGGTCTGCGGCGGGGAAAACGGCTAGTAGACAAGATGCAGGATGCGGAAGAACTGACACTTCTTGGAAACTCTTGGAAATGGCTCCAGCCACCGCACCGGAGGGGGCTGCGAACCTGGGGCGGGCGCTCGCCCCCGCGAGGCTGCTGAGCCGCGCGCGGACGCAGGGCCCCCGAGGCGCCGTCCCTGCGCTCCGCGGCTGGCTGGGACTGAAAAAGTTTCTCCATGGTTCCTTTGTGTCGCCCGTGCGTCCGATCGCCGGCCCTGAACTGCCCCAGCCTTCCCGGGTAAGTGAGCGATATTGTTTGCTTCTAGTGCTGCCATTTTGAGCAATTCCGTCTGTTCTCAACCCCCGAGCTGCCCCTTCCCATCACTCACGCCCCGAACCTGGGTCTCCCGAACACCAGTCCGGGGGAGTCGTTTTCCTGGGAGGACTGGCTATATCGGATGCGCTGCCCAGAAAATGCAAGTTCAAGATTGCCCTCACTTCTGTCCTGCCTGTCTGCTTTCCAGAGGCGGACTCCCAGCTGCGGCACTCATGTGACTCCAACATAAATAAGCAGAGGAAAAAGGCTGGGGGCTCGCTGCCCTGCCAACGAGGGAGTGGGGGTCCAGGACCTGGGTTGACTCCTGGGCAGGGCAGGGCGCTCCCAGACTGTGGGCTCTGAGCCTCTCACAGAGTGGGGCTTAATCCATCATGAACCGAGAACTTGAATGTCTCTCTTGGAAGCAGTTGTATTTTTAGACATTCCCCCTCCTCCATTCTTTAACCACGGAAAGACCAGCACCAGGCAGTAAATTGCTAGGGTAGCCAACCTCCACTGCTAAGTTTGTTTTCCTGCATTATGAATGGAAAAAAAAAAAGCCCCAAAGGTGCGTCTTCCACCACATCTGACCTCACTTCTATTTTCATGTCAGATGTTGTCAGTATTTCATGTCAGATGTTGGTATACGAGAAAGGAGCTCAGCCTTCATCAGAGCTGAAGGAATAATAAACTGGGGAGTTAATTACTAGCTATTAAACTAATTTTAAAGATCTTCTGTAAACGATGGTTGAAATTCATTCCAGTCTTTCTCACATTCTATCCAGAGCCAACCCTGATTTCTGAGGAGTAATTCATTGCGGGGGTCTTCCTCCCCAAGACACCCTGGTCCACCCTAACAATGTTACCAAACAGAATGTTAGCATGTTAGCCCTTCTCTCGTCTGGGAGAGCCACCCCGCCAACCAAGTCTGGTTTTGTTTCTAAAATGTCTAGCTCCTAAATCCTTCTTAAAATAACCACAGATCTCCAGATAAGATGCTGGAGTCTAGGGATCACTTAAAACAGCAGTCTCTGTTACAACTAGATAATAAACATGCTTATTTGGGGGGGGGGGTGTCAGATGAACAGTAAACTACTCTTTTTTTAACCTATACTTAATGGTGCAGTTCCTGAAAATAAAATTATAAAGGGTCATAGATGTATTCTCTCTACTCACCCCTCTCTAACCTACCTGGTGTTTCTCCTTACTGAAAATTGATTTGCAAACATTGTAAAGAGCTGACTACCATTTGCTTTTCCTCTGGTGGAGAAAAGATCCTGCCTAGATTGATATAATAGAGGGAATTGAGGGCCAAAGCTCTTCATGCAGGAACCAATTAAAAGCAAAATTCTACCTAAATCGTCCCACATTTTCAAAGGGTAATTTATTCTAAAACATGAATTATTTTATAAAGGATAAAATGCCAAAAGGCTCATGAGTGATATCTAAACCTTTCAAATTCAGACAAGGCCCCTAATTTTATTATCTCTGTTATAGGAGGGAGCACAACCAGTGGAACAAAAAATGGTTTACTCTGGGGATCCAGAAGCTAACAGATATCCACAAAGACATTTCTGCATTTATCTAACCTCAGCTTTATTATAAACAACTAAACTTCCTATAAGATAATTCATGGACTGTTGTCACTGCCCCTTCCTAAAAATGACCTCACGATGAAGAAAACAGTTCTCACTTGGGGAAATGTCATCTTACAAATCACTATTATGCTGTACCTAGTTAATTGCCTACTCATTTGAATTTCGAGATTGTGAAAAGTGTTGGCATATTAATAAGGGGTCAAAAAGCTATTATGGCAGACTGGTGAATTTTCTTTTTTAAGGTCGTAATTTTTCCACTGGAGAAAGAAATCTTTCTCTTGGAGATTCTAGGGAGCTCTCAAATTCCCTGAAGAGATCTAGCACATGATACCTATAAGGGAGTCCCTCTGAGGGAGGAGAAGAGGCCAGAAGGAAGAGCTCAGTTACATAACCAGTTACCTAAAACTAAATATTCCACCCCAAGAAGCTGTCCAGATGTTGCAGAAAAGAGATGAGGAACAGGCTGGGAGTAGGCTCTGCTTGCCTTTAGCTGTAGGAGCGGTGATTAGGTGGAAGACAGCTCTGTGCAGATATTTATTGTCAGAGTATTGACACAGTGCTTTGGTATTCTCCCAGCAATGGGCTTGCTGTTAGTGACCTGAGGTAACTAAGCTGCCTGCCTGCCGGGGTATAGATGATCTGCTGCCTACTTGCATATGTATGAAATGAATACCTTTTGTGTTTATAACACAACTTTTGTGGCTGTTTTAGTGACTTTGGGCCGAACCTTGGCAAAATCTTGGCTTAGGTAGAGAATTGAGACTCCTGTGGCAGCTAGCTTGTGAATCTTCTGATTCCAGTAGGACAAAGGGAATGGCTTTTGCCTGGAAAGTTCTCAGCTACTACTTGGAGTCCCCACATTTAGTTTCTACTAATGGTCAGAACTCTGTTGGCTGCCAGCCAGGAGGGTTTGAAATGAACCAGCTGGAATATTACCTACGGAGTGTGTGTAAGATGGAGGCATGGGAGAGACGTGTTTTATCACCTCCTATCAATTATTGCAACAACGCTCCCCTCCCCTAGTCCATCCACCCCACCCACTGGTCTCTATAAGCCGCACTCCCGTTGGTGGGTAAAGACCCCGGGGTTCGGGGCACACTTGTGGAGGGATGGAGGAGCGGGACAAGTGCAGCGCGTGGCATGTCGTTACAGTCAAGCCTACACCCTCTGACTGTCTTCCTCTGCTTTGCAGCAGGAAGAGGTGGCAGAGCAGCTAGTGGGCAGCTGGCGCCCCCTTTGCACAAGCCTTCACCCCAGGGATTAGCCTCTCACTCCACCCGATCGACATGATCGCCACCGGTGGCCTACTGAGGATTTCCGCCAGAAAGCAGGATCCCCTCCGCCCTCCGAACCAGGTTCCCAAGCGCAAGCGGAAAGCCAAGAAGAGGCGCAAGAACGACGTGGTGGTGGTGAAAGGAAAGCTGAAGCTGTGCTCCATCTCTGGGCTCATCGCCCTCTGCGGGATCCTGGTGCTGCTGGTTGGCATAGCCATGGCGGTGATGGGCTACTGGCCCAAGGTCGACGGGACTAGTAAGGAGGGGGTTAAGCAGCTGCCGCCCGCGAGCAGTGGCCACCGAGTCCCAACCACGGGTAATAGCAGCAGCAGTGGCAACAAAAACCGGTCTAAGGGCCACCTGGGTTCTATGGGGGGTGTCAACTCCAGTTCCGTGGGCGCGCCCAGGAGCACGCCCCCAGCACGTTCCACCAGCCCTTCGCCGTCCTCCTCTGCGTCGGTGGGTTTCTTCTTCCGAGTCTTCTCCGGCTACCTGCATTCTGACAAGCTCAAGGTCTTCGGGCCCCTCATTATGGGTATTGGCATCTTCCTCTTCATCTGCGCTAACGCGGTGCTCCACGAGAACAGAGACAAAAAGACCAAGATCATCAACCTGCGGGACCTCTACTCCACGGTCATCGACGTGCACAGCCTCCGTGCCAAAGACCTGGCCGCAGCTGCGGCCGCCGCCGCCAAGGCCTCCTCGTCCTCTGTGCCCGCCTCGGCGCCCCCCGGGGCCACGCCACTAAACGGCTTCCTCAGCTACGTGCAGTCGCGGGGCCTGGAGCTGAAGCCTGGGAGCTGCAGCGGCCCTGGGGATGCCTTCGGGGATGCAGCGATGCTGGCCAAGGGCTCATGGCCTCACCCCACACTGGGCGGGGGCGGCGGCGTGGCCAGGGGCACCGTGTCCCCGCCAGACCTGGCCTCATCCCCCCGCTGTCTGCGGGAGTCCCCGAGCCTGGCAGAGGCCGTGTACAGCATCTACCGCGAACGCTCGTGCGCTGCTGGCCATCGCCGGGCTGCCGCCACTGCTGCTGTGGCCGCTGCCGCCACCGCTACCGCGGCCGCCAGCAGCAGCAGCAGCCCGGCGCCCTGCAGCCCACCCGAGAGCTGGGGGCGCCAGAGCACCACCAGTTCCCTCGTGGACTCCTCGTTGAGCGCCTTCACACTGGTACCCATGCAAGGAGACCGCGACAGGGACGGGGACGCGCAGGGCGCAAGCTGCAGCTGGCAGAGACTACCTGGGGAACGCGGCTCCCAAGAGATCCCGAGGGATGAGTTCGACCTGAGTTTGACCGACCTCCGAGGTAACCCGGGTGGCGCGTGCTGGGCGCCAGGAGAACTAGAGGAGCCCGGGGGCGTGGCGGCGACGCACACCGCCAGGGTGCAGGGCGGCCAGCTGCCCAGGACCGCCAAATACAGGGCTCTGAGGCGCTGTAGCACCAGCGGGCTCCCAGACTACCGGGCGCCGCTGTCCCCGGAGCCCCCTCCCTCCTCGCGCAGCGCGGACCTGGACTTGAACCTTCCGGCCAAAGCTGCTTCCCCTTCGCACCCCCTGCGACTGGAGGGCTCGCCCCCCGCCAGACTGGGTTCGCCGAGCTCCCACTCCGATGACCCTTCCTGCAGCAATAAGGGCTACACCCTGCTGCGGGAGGCCGGCACCTCCTCGGAGTCGCTTGTGGACGAAGTAGCCAGTAAAAGTCTAGACTGTGAGTCCACCACCGCCCTTGGCGCGGAGGAGCAGAGTCGTCCAGACAGCCCCCTGGAAGATCCCAGCCGAGGGCCACACAAAGCCCAGCAGCCCCAGCCAGTGCAGAGGCAGTTTACAAACAAGGAGAAACTCTTCATGATTTCCCGTTCTCATGCCTCAGGGCTAGAGGACGGAGACCTGGAAAGTACGGGCACTTAGGGGAAGAGGGAGCGAGGGCGAAAAGGAGTGAGAAAATATGCCCACTTGAACCAGTGAATTTAACAGTTCCCTCCTTCCTTGTGGACTTGTCGGAGGAAATCATCCAATACCCAAAGAGCTGCAGAATGTTATCCTTGAATTGTGTTCACAAGATTCCTGTAGATAACTCCAAGCAATTTTTTTAAAAAAAAAAGCAAACTAGTCTTTTATGTCCGATGGTGATTGTATGTACCAGAAAACCAAAAGTATTAAAAGGCCAGCAATCCAGTTCATTAGATAAAATGCTCTTAATTTTCTTAGGAAAAATAATATATTTTTGACAGTAACTGTGCACTCTAACTTCTTTTTGTTGAATCCCTGATTTCCCTAATCCCCCAACTCTGCCTCTGTTTTGTCCAGAGCTGCTTGTGAACGACAGGCTTTTTTCTCCTGTGCTTCTGCAGAGCATAGAAGGGTTCGATTTCAGTTCTCTCAGAACTGACATTACTAAATGAAGTCAAAGCCAAAAGCATGAGTATGTCTGGAAAGAGCTCTTTCCTTGCCCCCACTCTGCCCATCCAACTGCCTAAAGGCCTCTTTATTTTTTAAAGGGATATTTACATTTTGCTACTAGGGTAGCTAATGGAGAGGGAGAGGCCAGTATCTATGTGGACTGTTACATTTCTAAATTCACTATATGAAGTACAACGTACTTTACTGAGTATTATCACACCTGTATTGAAAATAGCATTAATATTAAAAATCTTTTTTAATAAAAAAGTTTCCAAACAGTTACACATAATATCTCCTCATTTTGCCTTGGAACTAATGCTTCTAACACACATCAAACATTTAGTAGTTTGGCTAATAAATCTAAGATATTTTGCTAAGACATTGCTACTATGATTGTAGTTATTGTCCCCAAAGTGCTCAGTGCCACCCTCACTCAATCACTTTCCAGTATATTTTAAACTTTTAAATATAGGGAGCATTGATCATGTGGGAGTTTCTCAAATAGAATGAAGCATTAAATAAATAGTAATTTTCAGTAATACTTCTAGTTTACCTCAAAGTATTAATTTACAGAGTACCAGGCTTAATATTCCCTTTTCTTTCTCTAGGAGTTGAGTATTTGCTTTTTGATTTCAAGTTCACAATCTTGAATCCATTGCCTGTGTAAGCTAAGAGATAATGGTTTAATGATTTGATAGATTTCTTTACACTTGATTTTATTAAAAGACAGTGAGTTAATTTTCAAGAACAATAGACAAATAATATGCCATTCTGATGCCCTTTTCCTTTGAATGTGAGCTAATATTAAGAATGGTATTATTATTTTTTCAGCCATTTGGAAACAAGTTCTGCAGTGGCATGCAGCCAGGACTATCATTGCAGTAGGTTAAAATACTGATTTTAAAAGAAAATACAGTCAAAGATGTGGTCATATCGGTCCCCATGGGTGAAACAGTGGGTCCAGTGGAAAGAGGGCGGATGCAAGAGTGAGGCTCCAGCTTTCGGCATTTGCTCGCTGCACAGCCTTGAACAGGTCACAGTGCAGAGGCTTAGTCATTCAGTCTGTAAAGTGGAAACAACTAGACATACCTCAAAGAGCTATGAGGTGGGGGGGACAGAGAGTTCTAAGTACCGAACAGTACTTGGCTCAGAGTGTGTACCTAATAAATAATGGTTATTATAATTATTATCATAATATGTTATTGAATGCATGCTGCGGAAGAGTGAGACTTCTCTCAACTTGAGATCAGGAGAGCCTCAGCTAAAATCTGGGCTATCCGCTAACTCCACATAACCTTAGTCAAACCACTCAATCCCTCTGGATCTCTAGTGGATGGTATAGTCTCTATCAGCACCTTCACCTCGGAGAGCTTTACCTAAATTCAGGGTATCTGTTTTGTCCCAGATATAATCATATTATATTTATACATACAACTTTGCAAAGTGAATATACTCAATAAACTACCATTTATTGTAAGATTCTGTAATTGATTTTAAAAGGACCTGCTTTATTCCCAGACTGAATCTGCATTAAGCTAATACTACTCACTTTAAAGCAATGGATTGATTTATTTGGCTCTTCTATATAGCGAAAGTGAGTTTCCACTAGTAAGAGTGACAAGCGAGTGTGATCAGACCTCCAGATAGTGTTAAATTTCAAGTCTCAGTTAAATTTCAAATTTCCTTAGGCCTTCTTCTTCATTTCCTTGCATACTGGGTAATTTATATACTGTATTATATAAGTTGTTTAAATTACTGGGTAATTAATATACTGTATTGGTGAGTTGTTTAAAAGGACAGACAAGTTCTAGCACTCTAAAATGATGTTTCCAGGCCTCAGAAAATGTACTGTAAGAAATTTAGCAAATAATAAAGCCACTACCTTTTTAACCAAAGAGGGGGAGGCAGATTAATATCTATCCCTTATAAACTTTAGAAAATCCAGCCTAATTGCCTAAATGATACTGATTGCATATTAATTCAATAAGGTTAAATAAAAACTTCTAGCTCATATTGATCTTGTGAACACAGGCCCTCTGATATTAAGCATCTTCACCAAACTAATATAGTTCAGTATCGAGTCACATCTATCTTAACCATTGAGCAATTTAAGTGGATTTTTTTTTGCTCCTGAGTATAAAAATGATGGGCCCAATTTTCCAAATATTAAGAGCCTGGACTTTCATCAGACCTCAGAAGGAATCCTCCACAGCTATGACAAATAGTTGGAATTCATAGTTTTCCCCTTCTTAGAAGAGAAGGTATTCTCAAATAATGCTAAATTTTTACTGGCTAGTTACCATGTTATAGGTCTGTTGTACATGCTTTACAGACATTATTTCAATTACCAACTCTGTTGAGGTGGAATTATTATTATCCCCATTTTACAGAGAAAGGCACTTGGTCAGAATGATGGAATATTTGCCCAGGTTGCCCAGCTGGTGAATGGTGGAGCCAGGAATTCTAGCGTTGAGAATTATCTGGGCCTATTGGCAGATGCTGAGCTGAAATTGGCACTTCTGGAGATCAACAAAATATTTTCTACATTTTAGCTAGGTACTTTTCTAGCTAATGCTCTTCTACTGCTAGATACTTTTCCTTAAACCAGTCTTTCCCAAAACCAAACGTACACAGAAAGGGCTAGAATGTACAGCCAGTTTAAATGCTGCAGTTTGAGTTTAAGCCTTTAGAGTGGCATAAACAAGGCTTTCCTATGTGACTTTGCAGGGTTTGCTGTACCAAATTAATAGTACTACTGGATGGGATTTTAGAGATCATGGGATCCCCTACTGTCACCCATTATTTGTAAATGAGGTTGCTAAAAATGAGAAAGATGGAATAATTTTTTTAAGGTAAACAGCAATGGCAGGACTAGAATGTTAACAAAATTCAATAATTGGCATATGCACTGCCCCCCCCTCAAATATTCTGTCATACTAGCTAGATGACCATGGGCAAGCTACTTATCAACCTCTCGGTGTCCCAATTTCCTTTCCCTACCATGAGGACCATAGTGGTACCTACATGGGACTGGATCAGAGATTAATGAATTAATATCTGAGTAGAGTGCTTACAACAGGCTTGGCACCTAACGAGTGTTATAAAAACTTTTTCAGTTTTACTTAAAACAGAATCAGTTGCCAAACCAAATCATTACACATGGCCTTCCTTTCTATTAACAGAATAATGTCAGGTTTAAAAGTCTAAAGTGTAAGGCAACATGGTATAGTGGCTCAAAGTATGACTCAGATGTCATTGTACCTGGGTTTCCACATGTGTTAAATGCAGATAAGTAATAGCTTCTGGTTCACTGAATCGATAAACTTAGAACAACGCCTAGCACAAATAAGACCTCAGTAGATGATAACTCCTATTATTAAGACAAAATACAGAAAAGTAATTAGTAGGCTAAATATACTACTCAGTTGTTAGGGACAACCATAAAAGTACTGTATTAAAAAGTCTTTATAATTTAAGATATATTAGGAAGAAAAAGGAGACCTTAGAAAATGAGAACTCAGGCACTACAATGCCACAAATAGGACATGGAATAGTGAGAGCCAGGTACATGCTCCTCATGTCTCAGGAGCAACACAGAATGACTGCCCGAGCTGGTTCACTTGGGTGGGCTTGGCCATGATTGTCCCATTTTCGTTTACTGAGGCTGGTCACGTCAGAAAGGCTGGGCAAGCCCCTGGCTTCCAGCCCCTTTCTGTCAGAAGAGCTGGGCAGGGAGAAAGGCTCCATGAAGACCTGAAGGGGGGAGCAAGTACGTGTTGATTTATTTAAATTGTCTAGACA
>VMDR010013292.1:0-25185 GCA_007922815.1 Macrotus californicus | reverse complement strand
AGTTTAGAAGGTTTCCCATATTCCTAATTTGCTGAGTTTTTTTGTTATTTTGAATTGGTGTTGAATTTTGTCGGATGCTTTTTCTTTATCAGTCGATATAACCTTTTTTTACTTTTCTGTAGCCTCTTGATATGATGTTTTTAATGTTTGTATCCTTGGAATAAGCTCCACTTAATCATGGAGTATAATTGTTTTATATATTACAGTATTCAATATGCTAGTATTTTTATTAAGGAAGTTTTCCTTTATTTTCATGAAAGATAATATTTGGGTTTTTTCTTTTTCTTAATTTCATTCTCATGTTTTGTTTGCTGGTTTTGTACACTCAGTGTCAGGTTTTGATGTCTGTTTGATCCTGGCCTCTCCCAACATGTGTTGAGAGTTGTTTCTTCGATTGTTTAGAAGACAATATGTAGAATCAGTTTTGTTCTTTTAATGTTTGGTAGCATTCTCCAGTGAACCATTTAGTCCTGGAGGTATTCTTTTGGATGTTTTTAATTATGTATTTATTTTATTTAATATGGATAGAACTATTGAGAGTATCTATTTCATATTGGATGAATTTTCATTGTTCTCTCCTAGGAATTATACCATTTCATCTAAATTTTCTCATTTGCTTCAAGTATTCCTTTATTCTTTTAATGGCAGCAGAATTTGCTTATATACCCTGTTTTATTCCTGATATTGGAAATGTTTTTAACTTTTTATCTTTGTCAGTCTTGTTAGTATTTATCAATGCTTTGATCATTTTGAAGAACTAGCACTTTATATCAGTTTTTGCTCCATTGTCTTTCTGTTCCTAATTTCACTGATTTTCTGATCTTTATTATATTTGTTTTTTCTACTTGCTTTGGTTGTATTTTCCTCTGTAGTTTCTAGAGGGGGGAGGGTGCTTAGATTATTAACTTGAGATTTACTTTTCTAACACAAGCATTAAATTGTATAATTGTTCTTCAAGCAAGGCACTGTTTATCTTCATTTCACAAGTTTTGATATGTTTTAATTACATTTCATTCAGTTCTAAATATTTCTTCATGCAAGACTTCCTCTCTAAATCAGTTTGGCATATTTTATGCATTCTTTTTGTTAATGATTTCTAGTTTGTTGTATGCTCGATCTGGCTGTTTAAATTTTTTGTGGTTTGTTTTATTATCCATGATACAGTCTATCTCAATGAATCTTGTATGAGGCTGCTTGAAAAAAAATATTTTCTACTGTTGTTGAATGGGGTTTCTATAGATGTCAACACAATGGTGTTGATTATGTTATTCAGATTTTCTATACCCTTGTTGATTTTCTGTGTTATATTTCTATCAATAGCTGAAAGATGACTGTTGAGGTCCTGCCGTATGTAATTGTGGAATTGTCTGTTCCTCCTTTAAGGTCTATCATTTTGTGCTTCATGTATTTCAAAGCTCTGTTGTTTGGTGCATACACATTTAGGATCGCTATGCCATCTTGGTCTACTGACCCTTTCATCATTATTTAATGTCACTTTTTGCCCTGTAAATTTTCCTTGCTTTGAAGTATACTTTATCTGATGTTAACATAGTCACTATTGCATTTTTTTGGTTATAGTTTTTTCCATAATTTCATTTTCAACCTTATCTATATCATTACATTTGAAATAAGTTTCTGTAAATAGCGTGTACTTCGATCATGCTTTTTTTAAATTCATTTTACTAATTTCTGGTTTTAAATTGTTATATTTAGACCACTTAAAATTATTTATGATATGTTAGGGCTTAAGTCTGTCATCTTGTGATTTTTGTTTTTTGTTCCCTGTTTTCTGTTTCCTGTTTATTGTTCCCCTTTCTGTTTTGGCTTCCTGTGGGTTACTTTAATCTTTAATATTCCATTTGTTATATCTATGATGTTTTTGTGTATATCTCTTTGTATTTTAGTGATTACTCTAGGTTTTATATTATACATACATAACTTATCACAACCTACATCAACATTTTAGCACTTAGAAACCTTACTTTCATTGGGTCCCTTTACATTCTCCATTCTTCAACATAATTATTTTCTGTTCATACACTATGTACTGTATTGGGTGATTTGATTTTTTTTTTTGCTTCACCTTTTGAACAGTTTTTACAAAACTCATGAGAAGTATAGTCTGTTCACCTTTACTTTTATGCATTCCATTGTTCATTCATTCTTCCTAAAGTCCCAGTGTTTCTCCCCTTAACATTTCCTTTCCTTTTTACTAACTCCTATACTCTTCTAGGGTAGGTCTTTCTGGTAACAAATGTTTTTGTTTCTCATTTAAAAATGTCTTCATGCTCCTTCATTCTTTTTTTTTTCTTTTAATGTCCCCTTCATTCTTAAAAGATATTCTTGTGGGATATAGTTTTTGGGATTAGCCTTCCTGAGTTTCATATGAGAATCTGCTGCCATTTGATCTGTTGTTTCCTATCTGCGATGCATCCTTTCTGTCAAGCTGCTTTCAGAGTGTTGTTTTCTTTGTATACAGAGTTCAGATGTTTGAGTAGGATGTAACCTGGCATGAAATTCACACGGGGTTAATCCTGTTTGGTGTGTGCTCAGCTTTTTGAATCTGTTGGTTTAGGCCCTTTGCCAAATTTGGTAATGTTTTAATCATTAATTCTTCATACAGTTTTTTTCAGCCCCATACTTTTCCCTCCCTTTCAGAGACGTTCGTAACATATGAGGTAGATCTCTTGTTTTTGTTCCTCCAGTCCGCCAGGCTCCTGTCTGTAGTTTCCCCTCAATCTGTTTTTTTCTGTTGCACAGACTGATTGATTTCATTTTGTCCTTGTGTGAGCTCACCGATTTCTCTCTCATATCTCATCTGTTAAGATCATCCAGTGTGTTTGCAGCTTGGCTTTTGAATGTTTCCATTGTTCGATTACCCTTGGGTTCTTTTATACATCTTCAATTTCTTTGCCTACTTTAATGCCAAAGGAGGACTCAGAGAAAACAGGCAAAACCGCAGTAGTCCAAAGTCATGGTTCTCTGGAGGAATGGAAGGCCTACAGTCTCCTATGTCAGTATCCACAAATATTTCTAAGAACAAATATTATAACTGGGGGTGATCTGCAGATTGTCCAGAGTTGCGTCCTCCAGGGAGGGTTTCTGTGTAAAATTCCCTAGCTCTCTAAACTCTGTTACTGCCACACAGGAGAAAGGGTCAGCCCTCTTCCAGGATTAGTCTTCCTCTTTGGGATCGAACACATACTACCACTCCCCAACTTATCTAGGACCTCTGTCTTTGTTTTATGCCTCCACTGCTTGGTCTCTAACTTTTCCCTCTTAATTCCCTTCTCTCCTCATAATCAATACTTGTGTTCAAGTTTCTAGTCTCACCCCTAGGCAGTTTCTGCCCCATATGCCCATTGATCTCTGCCTTTCTCTTTCCTCTTACAGACACATTCTGTGTTACTGTTGTATCTACTTCTCTCCCTTCCCCTCCATTGACAACTAAAGAATGGCCTTTACCACTGTCACCTGACTTAAGCAGGTCTCACAAAGTTCTCTTCTGCCCCTTTCCCTCTTCCACTCCCTACCCCTGATATTGGACCTTTTTACTGCTGCCCCTCTCTCTGACTTGAAGGTCCTTACCTGGTTTCTATGAGTTCCTTCCCTTCTCTTTCAGAGAATCTGTGTCTTCCATCTATTGGGCCATTGTGCTTCCTAGGACTCATCCATGGTCATTGTTTTCTCACTTATGATGTGTCCCACAGGTGAGTTAATTCCCTCAAGGTATTTTACTCACAATGATCCACATGTCCCCCAAATCCGTATCTCCAGGTTGAATGAGTCTCATGTCTGTTACCTACTGGTCATCCTTCCACACCTTCTCCATATTCACATACACTGAGTTTATGTCTGTGTCATGTGGCCATGGTGCTGGGTGCATTGTCATAATCATAAGAACAAGCAAATGTGGTATTACTTTGTATCAACAACTGCTCTGAATGTTTTACACACATTACCTTTTAACAATTTCAGCAAGTCTATGTGGGAGGTAATGTCCTCATTTTACAAATGGGAAAACTTAAGAAACAAAAGTTGAGGAATTTGCCTCAAGTTGTACAGTCAGTGAGAAAGCACAAGATTAGAGAATGGAAGCCAGTTAGCCACAGAATCCATGCCCTTATCACTTTCTTGTATTCCTTGTCACAGGGTAAGTCTTTGTTTTCCTGGCCACCAATCATTTCTACTGAAACAGACAAAATACTGTTCATATAGGTGTAACCTCCTTTTCTCAGTTGACCGTACATCTTGGCCATTCCTTCATGTTGAGCGAGGTAAACCAAACTCATTCTTTAATGGCTGCATGATCTATTCTTGTATCTCTAGAAAATTCAGATGTCTGGATTTGAGGTTGGGGGAAGGCAGGGAAGGGCCAAGGCACATGTTTGGTTTTAGATACTGTATTTGAGGTACCTGAAAACCATCTCAATGAATCCTGTTATCTTCTGTCTTGTCCAAGCCAGACAGACACCTCATAGCCATTTTTTTCCCATCACCCTGCATCTAGCCACTGTCACATTTTGTTCATTTTACCCTTTTATTTCCCTTAGTAGACACTCAATATGCATGTTTTAGCGAATGGCCACACAGCACTATGTTTTTATTGTAATGCTTGGGCTCCTCACAGAGTGTTCATTATACAAAGCTGTGTGTATAGTCAGCACACTATATGATGTGATAACCTCTAAGAGAAACTACACCGGCTTTTATGGCCAGATCTATTAAGACTTTGCAAATCATAATGAGTAACTGTGTTGGAGGGCCTCAAGACTACACCAGGTTTGATGACTTACTACAAAGACTTTAAGGACTCAACGTATTATCTTACTCAACAGCTATGACAGCAAATGAATAAAAGGCAAACTTAGCCAAGGGAAAAGTCTCAAGGACTGAAGTCCAGAGGAAATCAGGGACAAGCTGTAGGAGTTCTGAGTACTTAATTTAAGCTTCATCAATGAATTATGACAGTATGTGTGAAATGTCTACTAGGGAAGCTCATTAGAAACTCGGTGCCCCGGATTATATTGGGCAATCTGTGTTTAGCACATAGCCAAGATTCTAGACCTCCACAAAATAGCAGGTCCCTAGCATACACCACATTGTTTACCCAAACAACAGGCACACAGTCATTCATCCTTTCTGGGAATGGTGGGAAACCTAAGGTTCCAAACTCCACCCAGGGCAAACAAAGGAGGCCTGCTATGTTAACTCTTCACAGAGATTAGAATGGTACTCAAATGTTGAATAAATTCAGATGTCTAACAAGTATTAAATGCAGTTTGCTACAACAAAAAATGTCATAGCTTTGAAGCAAAGGCTTATATACGTGTAAACCATTATAGCTAAAACAATCAGTTAAATCACAGTGGAAATTCTTACCAAGCAGTTAGGATTTACTTTAGTGATGACAAAGTACAGAGAATGGTGAGGAAGGACTTTGTTTCTCTCATGTCTGCAAGTGATTTGACTTGCAAATATCCCATGTTTGCCGTTATTTCTACAAAGATGTAATGGCCAGGTTAATGCTATGTTTCCATTGCAAAGACGTTAACGATTTTTAATTTACTCTTTGTTCCTGCTGTTGAAACTTGTAGCCTTTGCAAGAAAGAAAAAATTAAAGAATATGGGGTCATAACAATTCCTGTATCATTAAATGTGCATAAATTGAGATTAAAATGTGTGTTGTTGCTTAGTCCCATTTACAGACATTTGTGTGAGTTTCACTAGGAGGGTCCTCCACAGAGACGAGGTGCTGGAGACCTATGGGAACCTGGTCTCTTGAGTGCAGCTCCCCTTTATACTCACCCTCTGGTCTACAGGTGGCCTTCTCGCTCCATTATGGGAAGCTAGCATGCCTCCAGAGTGCTCACTGATGTCATCCTTGTGTTTTGAAGGTTAAAGATACATGTTTTCTCAGGGGTATGTTCCAAATCTTGTAACTGAATGGTCTCAGCTAAATTGTAAATGGGCAGTGACGAGAGCCTGGGCCATTCAGTGAGACTACCTAGTTATACATCCAGGCCTTGTTCTTGTTTTGGCATCTGGCGCCTTGCTCATACTGGAGAGACTGCTCCTCACAGGCTAGATGATTGCTAGAGGTAGCAAAGACTCCCCTATGAGCATGTCTTTTACACACAAATCAACAATCCAGAGCCCATGCCCTCACCTACCTCCTTTCACAGTCTCACATGTGGAGCCACTGTCTCTTTGCCCTAATCAATCCATGGTCATGTACCAGACATCTGAGGGACTCAGGTGATCTTCCTGGGGCTGGTTAAGGGCCGGTTTTTCATTGGAATGTGTAGCATTTGAGCGACTGAGCCCTGTTCAGTTAATACCTTAGTGCACATTCCAACCTCCCGGCCCTTACCTAGACTCTGTTACAGCAAAACAAATCGTATTTATCTGAGCATGTCTCGATGCATTTTTGTAACAAATACACCATTGTATTATCTGGAATATGCCTCACATTTGAAAGAGGCGGTATAAGGAATGGATAGATTTGAAGAAACAACCAATTCATTCTATAAAGCCATTACGTCCACATCTGTGTTTTTGTTCATTCGATCACTAGTTGTGTTCTTTGATCAACTATTATTTTTACTTTGTTATACACCACCTCTGCTATCACTACATTGGTTTAAGGTGGCATCCTCACACATATGGAAAGCAGTGAGGACTTCCTAACAGATCTTCCCCCTCTCCTGTCCCTTCCATGGGCTTAAATTACATGTAGCACCCAGAGTGCTCTTTTTAAAACAAATCAGATGACATCAACACTTGGCTCAAAGCCCTTTGAAGGCTACTTGTTTCACATTTTTCTTATTTTGCGTAATTCCTTGCCCTGGCTGGTGCAGCTTAGGGGATTGAGCCCGGGCTTGAGAACCAAAGGGTCACCGGTTGAGTCCCCGTCAGGGCACGTGTTCCTGGGTCGCAGGCCAGGTCCCCAGTAGGGGGCGCGCGAGAGGCAACCACCCACTGTTGTTTCTCTTTACCTTGTCTCTGTAAAAAGAAAATCTTTAAAAAAATAATTTCTTATCTTCAATTATAGTGAACATGCAATATTGTATGTTTTAGTTATACAGTATGAACTATATTTTCTTGCCTATGTTCTTGATTCTCTGAATTCAGGACCTTGTTCGTTGGGGGCGGGGGTGGGGGAGGGCATTGCTCTTCGCAGGATAGCCAATTCTTAGAGATAACGAACTACAGAGGGGCTATGTCCTTCATATGCAAATTAAATAATCCAAAGTCCCTACCTGGAACCACTTCCTGCTTCTGGCTCTTAACACTTAGAATATTCTTCGGGCCTGGTCATTCCAGGGCCTGGTACCAGATAGGGAAGACAGTATTCAACTAGCCAGTTCTTTTTCCCCGTGCCTGCCTTGCCTTTCTCGTGGAAAAACCCAACAAAGGTTCTGGACCAAGAGTTTGAAAACTGAGCGTTTGGTAAAGTGTCAGGGCGGGACTTCCGCCGTTCTTTTGGCTGTTACGTTCCCTCTAGGAGGATCGGGAGCCCAGGGTTGATTCCAGGCCTTTGCACCCGCCTTGGTTCCGGGAGAAGGTCTTTGCCTCCTGAGTCTCGGATGCCTTTCCCCTTGTTCCCCCTGAGGGCCCACAATGAAGAGGCGGGTCTGACGCGGCGGTTCGGGCTTCGCGGGAGAGGATGTGCTTAGACAGTTACCCACACGTGGTGGTAAGTCAAAACTACATAACCCAGGAGGCTGCGCGGCGCGTGTCTGCGCGGCCGCTGGACCAATCACGGCCCAAGAAAAGGCCGTTTCCTGCGGACCGCGCCGGTGGGGGAGGGACTTCCGATTCCTCTGATTAGCGTCATCTTCCTGTGCCCAGTCGCCCTTCCCCGGCTGTGGGATCTGGAGCGATGGGTCCAGTGGTTTTCCGGGGCTGGAGCTGGGAAGGCCCGACCCGTGAGCGTCCGCCGGGGGCCCGACCTAGGTCCCTGCAGCCGTGAAGCGACGCCGTGGGCCTCGTGTCCGTCTTACACGGGAAAACTGAACTCAGAGTGCTACCGTCAGCCGCGGTCACCAGCTTTTGACGGTTGCCTGAGGCGGTGGGACTTACCTTGGTCGCCGCCTTTTCGGACCCCGCTCTGTCCACAGGGTTCCGTCATGGCGGCTGCGTGCGTAGACCCGGCGCAGGTGCGTGGGCAGTGGTTTGGCCATTGCTGGTTTGCAGAGGGCTCCTGGGCAGGGTGGACCCCAAGTCAGCCATTGGGTTCTTCTTGGTCCTTTTTGTTTATTTACAACAGTGTCGGGTCTATGACAGATTTTTAGTCAGTGCGCGAAGGACGAATAATTCTTCCTAGGGCTCCCATCACACCCGCAAATCCTGCCGCCACTTTGATCTGCAGGTCCCTACCGCGCCCCTAACCGACCTCTGACCTTACCGTCTCCCTGGGTCACTGTTGTGCAGGAACACGAGCCTCATCGTGCCTCGTTATTTTCTATCCCCGGCCTATGTCCATGCACTGGCCTTTGCCTAGAGACTGTCCCAATGCCTCTGCAGGGCGTTCTTGTCGAATTCTTCTGACTTCTGCCCAGATGTAGCCTATTTTGAGAAGGCCCGTGCTGGCCAGGTGGCTCAGTTGGTTAGAGCATTGTGGGAACAAAGAGAAAACAACCCCAAAGCATTGAGCCCTTGCTGTGGGCTGACAGGCAGGCATAATATATCATCTCATTTCATCTTCAACTCCTCAGAGCTGAGTTCTGTTATTATCACTGCTTCAGACCAGAACTACCTGAGGCCCAAATTCACTGTGGTCCTTAAGTGGCTGAAACTGATTACTAGTATGTGACTGTGACAGTCTGTATTTTTACCCTCTTTTCTAGGAACAGTATGTAGGGAGTCCTGTGGCCAACATGTAAACTTTGCAAACCTAGCTAGATTCCTTCCCATAGATGCTCTTGAGCATGAATGGGGGACATGGCATTTCTGCAGGTGGAAGTGGGTGGACAGAAAGAAGGTATATTGATAGTTTAACCCTTTCGGTACGGGTGCCAGATATATCTGGCGCCCATCTGATGACCTGTGTGGACGAGCGTCGGATATATCCGGCATCCATCTGTATATAATTTTTATAAATTTTACTTATATAATTGATAGAATTTTATATAACTGTCTCTTAATATTAAAGTTACAAACAACACTTGGAAAAAAAGCATTGTTTTATTAAGCATAGATCTTATATAAGGTTAGGAAAGTCTTCACACAAAGGAGGACTGACCATGTGCTATGTGCACGTTTTCGGCGCAGCGGGAGTGTCGCGGCGGAAAGAGCGCTCGAACCGAAAGGGTTAAGAGGCGTCCCCAGAGGACCTGTGAGGGTCCCACGGTCCCTGCATGCTCTCCTCTTCACCATCTGCTCAGACATGTCATTTGGAGTGCCAGACTTGTGTGGTCATTTGCTGACTGTTCCATGCTCAGCCAGGGCAGATATCATCCTGTTCTGAGTTCGAGGCTTCGGTGCAGTTTGCATTGTCCTCAGCAGCTCCTGTCCCTGGTCCTGAAGTGTCCTTTCCTCAGGAATACCAGCTGTCAGGACTAAGGTAGAATAAAGAAATAATGGCTTGTTGAGGTTGCTCCCTGGGACTCTGCAAGGTGCAGAATGGGAGCTGTTCCTCCCACTTCCCAACCAGGTGCCACCACTTCAAGTAACTCTCCTGTGAGGTGTGGGTCATGAGTCTGCTCTTCTGCCCATGTCCACAGAAATGTTTTTCACTGTGGCTGAGATGAATAGAATTGAGAAATTTATTTGAAGTCCTCCTCATCTTCATCAACTGTGGTTTTGCTTTGGTAATGGAAGAGTGTCAGGGTTATGATATTAGACTCTGGACTAGAAGGACATGGGTTCAGATTTTGCCTCTTCATGACACATGTAAACTTTGGGTGAATGGTAGAGCTCCCTGGACTGCAGGTGTCTGACTGGCATGAAGATGATGATGGTATTGACTTCACGGACTGTGGCCAGTCACCCTAGTGTTTCTTTTACAACTGTACATATATTTTTAATTTTTTTTTAAGATTTTATTTATTTTTAAAGGGAGGGGAAGTGAGGAAGAAAGAGACGGAGAGAAACATAGTTGTGTGAGAGATACATCAATCTGTTGTCTCTCACATGCCCTGGCCTGCAGCCCAGGCATGTGCCCTGACTGGGAAGTGAACTGGCAACCTCTTCGTTTGCAGGCCAGGACTCAATCCACTAAGCCACACCAACCAGGGCTATATTTTAATTCTTATAATTTGTTGCTCAGTGAGAATTATTGTATTGATCCAGAAATCGAGGTTCTGAGAAATGAAGGGAGGTCCCATGTTCACACTCTAGGCAAGTGTTGATTTTTAAAATTTTACATTTACATTTCAACATAATTTCAGAGTTAGGGACTTCCAGTCACTTGAACACACCAGAGAAAAAGCCCTCAGCACAAGGCAGGCACACAGTAAGGACCAGCGAGTGTTATGGGCAGACGCTGTAATTATTATCGGTATTGTTTTCATTATCACTAATATCCATTTCCACTTCTTTGACATCTCAGAGTCCTCATCATTCTGTGCCTCACAGTCCACATAGGTTGGTCCTGATCCAGTGTCGTTTCCATTGGCTCCACATAGTAGGCTTCTGTCTCCTACCCACCCATCATCAGTGCACAGCAGTGTCTGCCTCGTTGAGCCCAGCACAGGGCTTCGCGCTCAGGAGGTGTTTGGTTTCTCTGTACCTTTTCCATTGAGAGGTACATCTCTGATCCCATCTGATAGTCCCAAGATCAATACTGTTGCCTCTGTTTGACTTTCCAGGTGTCTGTGACCTTTGAGGATGTGGCTGTGACCTTCACCCCTGAGGAATGGGGGCAGCTAGACCTGGCCCAGAGGACCCTGTATCAGGAGGTGATGCTAGAGACCTGCAGGCTCCTGATGTCTTTGGGTAAGTCCTCCCCAGCTCTGCCAAGTAGAAGACCTGTCATCTCCTTCATTCTGCTGTCAGTCTCCAGGTCTGGCTGGTCAAGAAGGCCTCTGTAGTCTGCCTAGCCTCCAACCCCCAGCTTCCGTCATACTGGGCAAAAAACATAATTTGCCTTTGGTCACAGCCAAAGGGTAAGGATGTGTTGGGAGGAAGTGGGGGGTGCCTCACAGAATGCAAAGGCGGGCATTCCAGCTGAGTTCATTGAGGGACTGGCACAGAAACTTAGAAAAGCATGATCTTGCCCTGGCTTAGAGGTCTTTTGTCCAGGCTTCTCTCAGTGGATCGGCTCCTGTCACAGTCTTTTCACAATGGCTTTTCCTGACACAGCTGTTTTGTAGAAGGAAGTGGTCACCCAGACACATTTCTTGTCTCTGCTTCTTTCTGTATGTTTTTATTGTTTCTCTCCACTCATTTAATTCTCCCAGCATGCTCCTCGACAAGTAAGGAAAATAGGGCCATTGCAGTGAGTCTCTTATAAAGCTTAATCCATTCAATTTAAAAGGTACCTCTTCACTGTGAAAAGCTCTGCATTTTTTGATGTACAGTCGTTTTTGTGTGTGAAATGTTGATAATAGATGATATTTGACATTTGTGCAAATGTCTCAATTTGACCAAATCAGTATGTGGAACTCTCAATTTTGATGTATTTATTTTTTAAATTATGTATGTATGTATGTATGTATTTTTAATCCTCACCCAAGGATATGGCCACTGATTTTAGAGATAGAGGAAAGGAAGGAGGGAGGGAGAGAAACATTGATGTGAGAGAGAAACATCAATCAGTTGCCTCCTGTATGTGCCATGACTGGGATTGAACCTACAACCTAACCTTTCGGTGCATGGGACAATGCTCCAACCAACTGAGCCACTTGGCCAGAGCCCCAATTTTTATTTTTGGTGGTTCATGAAATGCTGAAGTCTGGCCTCCCCAAGTCTGGCCCTTCCTCTGGCCCCTGTTCCCTGAAAATTGAATTCTCTTGCTCATACTCCCCTCTTGCCACCACAACCTACTTGGTCTGAGCCTGCTGTCCCTGTACAGGAGTGTTCGTCATTTCCTCCTTAGTGTAGCACTTTGAAAACAAGGGTCTGGTGCCCAACCCTTGGTGTCCAGTCCTGCTTTGCTACATTTGAGCTGTGTGTTCCTGGGCAAGATACTGAAGCACTCTGGGCCTCAGTTATCTCATAGGTAAAATGAGATAATACAGTATTACTTCATAAGGCTGTTTTGAAGGTAAATGTCTTAGAACAATACCTGGTGATACCTTGCTGTGTGCAGGGTTAACAATTGTGACCCTTGCTGCTCACTACTCTTAATGATCTCATCATTGTCCTCACTCTTATGCTCATCATCCTCCCTTGGATTCAGCATTTTCTAGAATAATGTTGTGTGGCTTTGTAGTTACATAGTCCAGATGCCACAGATGGTAGACCCTGGTTTCCATCTTAGCTGAGGCATTTATCATTTCATGATTTCAGCAAATCACTTTATCTGCCTGAGCCTTGGTTTCTTCATGTATAAAATGGTACTGAGCACAGTATGTACTTCATGTGGGTGTTGTACAGAAATCCTAAAATGGAACTTTTCATGGAAGGAAAAATAATATAACATGTTGCTTAGGACCTAAAAAAAATACTTAGATCAATGAAAACTCCTTGTTTCTGAATGAAAAGACTCAATATATTAAATGTCATTTTATTTCTAAATTAGTGCCTATATTAAATTCAGTTTAAAAAAATGTTTAAAAAATTGCTTGGCACAGACCCTGGGATATGTTATATTCTATACATAGTAGTTGTTTTTTAAAGGCTGTTTTTACAACTGTTTTCCATGAACATTGAAATTGAGAGGAAGATACAGAGATTTCTCATAAAACCTCTGCCTCCACACCCGCTCAGCCTCCCCCACTGTCAGCATTCCCCCCAGAGTGGTGCATTTGTTAAAGCTGATGAACCTACACTGACACATCATAATCACCCAAAGTCCACAGTTTACATTAGGGTTCACTCTTGCTATTGTACATTCTATGGGTTTGGACAAATGTATAATGAATGACATGTATCCATCCTTATAATATCATACACTGTATTTTTGCTGCCCTAAAAATCCCATTTGCCCTGTATATTCATACCTGCCCCTCCACCAACACCTGGCAACCAGTGATCTTTTTACTGACTCCATTTGTGTTTTCCAGATTGTAATATAGTTTCAGATTGGCTTCTTTCACTGAGTAATATGTATTTAAGTTTCCTCCATGTCTTGTCATGGCTTGATAGCTCACTTCTTTTTAGCTTTGAGTAATGTTCCATTGTGTGGTTATACTATATATAGTTTATCCATTTACCTACTGAAGAACATCTCTATTGCTTCCAAGTTTTAGCAGTTATAAATAAAGTTGCTATAAATATCCAGGTGCAGGTTTTTATGTGCCTGGTAATGTGTTTTAAATTTTAAATTCCACTTGTTTATTACTGGTACAGAGGAAAGCAGTTGACTTAAAAAAGTATAGAACACTTCATGAATTTGTGTCATCCTTGCACAGGGGCCATGCCAACCTTCTCTGTGTCATTCCAGCAATTGACTTTTGTACATTAATCTTGTGTCCTACAACTTTGCTGTAATTTCTTATTAGTTCTAGAAGTCTTTTGTTGATCATTTTGAATTTTCTGTATATGTGAACTTATCATCTGCAAATAGACAGTTTTATTTCTTATTTTCCAATCTGAATACCTTTTATTTCATGTTCTTGTCTTACTACATTAGCTGGTACTTTCAGTACAATGTTGAAAACCTGTGGTGATAAAGGACATCCTTGCCTTGTTCCTGATCTTAGTGGGACAGCTTCAAATTTCTCACCTTTAAGTGGGATATTAGCTACAGGGGTTTCTATAGATGTTCTTTATCAATTTAAGGAATTTCCCCTCTATTCCTAGTTTGCTGAGAGTTTCTTTTTTGTTTTAATTGAATGGATGTTGGATTTTGTCAAATGCTTTATGCATCTATTGATATGTTTGTATGATTTTTCTTTTTTTAACATGTTGGTGTGATGGATTACATTAACTGATTTTTGGATGTCGAGCCAAGTTTGTATACGTGGGATAAATCCCACTTGGTTGTGGTATATGATGTTTTTATACATTGTTGGGTTTGAATTGCTAATATTTTTGTGGAGGATTTTTTGCATCTGTGTTCACGAGCGATATTGTCGTTTTCTTGAATGTCTTTATCTGGTTTTGGTATTAGAATAATGCTGGCCTCCTAGTTTGAGTTAGGAAATATTCCTTGTGCTTCTATCTCTGGAAGAGATTCTAGGGAATTGGTATAGTTTCTTTCTTTAGTGTCTTGTAGAATTCACCAGTGAACCCCATCCAAGCCTGGTGCCTTTTCTTTTGGAAGATATTGATGATTCCATTTCCTTAATAGATAGAGCCCTATTAAGATCATCTGTTTCTTCTTGTGTGAGTTTTAGCAGATTGTGTCATTCACATAATTGGTTTCATTTCATCTTGGTTATCAAATTTGTAAGCATAGAGTTGTTAATGGTATTTTAATATTATTTTAATGTCTGTAGGACTTGTGGTGATGCCCCCTCTTTCATTTCTGATATTAGTAATTTGTGTTCTCTTTCTTTTTTTAATTAGTCTCTCTAGAAACTTACCAATGCTGTTGATCTTTTCAGGGAACTAGCTTCTGATTTTATTAATTTTTTTCTATTGATTTTCTATTTTCAATTTCATTGATTTCTGCTCTAATTCTTAACTTTTCTCTACTGTTTACTTTGGATTTAATTTGTTCTTGTTTTTCTAAGGTACAAATTTATATAATTGACTTTAGATTTTTCTTCTTTTTTAAAAAATACACATTTGGCCCTGGCTGGCATGGCTCAGTGGACTGAGTGCTGGGCTGCAAACCAAAGGGTCGCCAGTTCTATTCCTGATTGGGGCACATGCCTGGGTTGCGGGCCGGGTCCCCAGTGTGGGGTGCACAGGAGGCAACCTCACATTGATATTTCTCTCCCTCTCTTTCTTTCTTCTTCCCTTCCCCTCTGTCTAAAAATAAATAAAATCTTTTTAAAAAAAATATGCATTCGGTGCTATAAATTTTCCTCTAAGTATTGCTTTCAGTGCATCTAAAAAATTTTGGTAAGTTATATTTTCATTTAGTTCAAAATATTTTTTACTTTCTTTTATTTATTTATTTTTTAACAGAGAAGCTCAGGCCTCCCTGCAACTCAGTGCAGATATTAAGGTATCCACACATTCTGGGAACACTCTACAGTATCCCAGCATCTGTGTGGCTGCTCATGAAACACATCATCATCTTTTTTTTTGAAGATTTTGTTTATTTATTTTAGAGAGGGGAAGGGAGGGAGAAAGAGAGGGAGAGAAACATCAATGTGCGTTTGCCTCTTGCACGCCCCCTCCTGTGGGGACCTGGCCTGCAACTCAGGCATGTGCCCTGACTAGGAATTGAACCTGCAACCCTTTGGTTCACAGGCCGCTGCTCAATCCACTGAGCCACACCAGCCAGGGCTATTTTTTACTTTCTTGAGTTTGCTTTGTAGACTCATTTTTTATTTAGAAGCGTGTTGCTTAATCTCCATGTATTTGGGAAATTTCAACTTATCTTTCTGTTATTGATTTCTAATTAATTTCTTTGTGGTCTGAGAGCAGACATTGTGTGATTTTTATTCTTTGTAAAATTTGTTAAGGTGTGTTTTATGGACCAGAATATGATCTGTCATGGTAAATATTCCATGTGAGCTTGAGAAGAATGTATATTCTGCTGTTGGATAAAGTATTCTGTAGGTGTCAGTTATATCCAATTAATTGATGGTTTTGATTTCAACTGTGTCATTACTGATTTCATATCTTTTGTGTCTGTCCATTTTTGACAAGTACTGTGGCCTGCAACTGTGATGTGTGGATTCATTTGTTTCTCCTTGTTATTCTATTAGTTTTTGCCTCATATAATTTGATACTGTGATTAATTTTTAGGCACATACACATTAAGGATGTTTTTGTCTTTTGGAAAATTGACCCCTTTATCATTATGTAATGCCCTTCAAGTCTGCTCTGTCTGAAATTAATATAGCTACTACTGCATTCTTTTGATTAGTATTAGCATGGTATGTTCTCCATCCATTTACTTTTAATCTCTGTGTGTCTTTATATTTACAGGGGATTTCTTGTAGAAAACGTACAGTTGGTTCTTGTTTTGTGATTGGAGCATTTAGACCTTTGATATTCCAAGTGATTATTGATAGTTAAATTAATATCTACCGGATTTGTTACTGTTTTCTATTTGTTCTACATGTTCTTTGTTCCTGTTTTTCTCTCCCAGTCTTTCTCTGCCTTTTGTGGTTTCAGTTGAGTATTTTATATTATTCCATTTTCTCTCCTTTCCTAGTATATGATTTATACTCTTTTTTTTTACTTTTTGTAGTAGTTGCCCTAGAGTTCGCAATGTATGTTTAACTAATCTAAGTCCACTTTCAAATAACAGTATACCACTTCACAGGTAGCTTGAGTCTTTATAACAAAAATAATCTTAATTCCACTCTGATCGGTGTGGCTCAGTTGGTTGGACATCAAACTCCAAAACGAAGGGTTGCCAGTTCAATTCTCAGTTAGGGCACATGCCTGGGTTGCAGATTCAGTCCCCGTTCGGGATGCATACGCGAAGCAACCGATCAATGATTGTCTCTCACATCGATGTTTCTCTCCCTTTCTTTCTCCCTCATTTCCCCGCTCTCTAAAAATAAATAAATAAAATCTTTTAAAAAATTATAATTCCTCCCTCCTGTTTTTTGCATTATTGTTGTCATTTATTTTACTTATATTTTAGCATATATATATGTATGTATACACACACGCATACATACACATGATATATACATAAGGATACATAATCTAATACATTGTTGCTATTATTTTGGTTGGTGGGTTAAAACAAGTAAACATTTTTATTCTACCTTCCTGTCCTCAGGAAGCTCAGGCTGGTTCCCTAACAGGAGTTGTGAGAACTTCAGGACAACAGGGGCTACAAGTGCCTCCCTCGGCCCTTTCTGGAATAAAGCTTTCTCTGCTCAGGGCGGCTAGTGTAGGTCACGTGCTGATCTCAGACGACCCATGATCAGGGGTGCCATTTTTGAGATGACAGAGACCTCTCAGGTGGGCCACCACCACCTGGCAAATGTGCAGCGTCTACTCGTGCCCAACCCTTGCCCCAGAGATATCTTTTTTAAGATTTTATTTATTTATTTTTAGAGAGATGAGAAAGGAAGAAGAGGGGGAGAAACAATGGTGCAAAAGATGTCAGTTGGTTGCGTCTCGCACATCCCTAACTGGGGACCTGGCCCACAACCCAGGCGTGTGCCCTGACTGGGAATCGAACGGGCAACCATTTGATTCACAGGCCGGTGCTCAATCCACTAAGCTACATCAACCAGGGCAAGATTTTGTTTGAATTGGTCTGTGTGGTGGCAACCAGGTACCCCCAAGGTTGCTGATTCACAGGGAGGTCAAGGCCCCCCACTTGGATGAACTAAAAATGATCTTTAGGAGATATGTCTGAATGGTGTTGGGGTACCGTTTAGACATAGGGTAGAAATCAAAGAGAACGGGTGCTGTCTACACAGCCCTGATTTCTGCAGCATGTGGGCTTCAGCAATGGTGTTTTTGCAGTTGGTTTCCAGGCCAGGACATTTTGTTTGCATAGATGGGAGCAGCTTCATTCCAAGGTCTCCTCCACATCCTGAAGTCCCAGACTAGACTGAGGTATTCTTTATTCTTACCCAAATCTCCATTTCCTCTCTCTTTCCTATGAACAGGCTGTCCTTTGTCTAAACCGGAACTGATCTACCTGTTGGAACACAGCCTGGAGTTACAGACATTGAAGAGAGGATTCTCCCCAAACTCCTGCCCAGGTGGGTGCCAACAGCTGGCCAGGTTGGGGGTCACGGCCACTCAGAGACAGCGAGGTGACCACTGCCTCTCCATTTGTGGGGATTCTCTTGTTGTGGCCTCTGTGGAGGCTTGGGAATCCATGGAGCCTTTAACCTATGGTCCTTCTGTCTCCCCCTCTCCAGCCCCGTCACACTCTTTACCACTCCTGGGGGAAGTCCTGGGGTGTATGAGGTAGCTTTGCTTTCTCAGCTCCAGCTGCCTGGCATAAAGTGAACTGTGATACACAGTAGCCTTGTGGCCCCAGGGAGGTTGTGTGATCTTGTCATGTCATTGCTGTCAGCAGTTTCATGTCGAAAATGTAGTCTTACCCCGGCTGGTGTGGCTCAGTGGGTTGAGCACTGGCCTGTGAACTGAAAGGTCACTGGTTTGATTCCCATTCAGGGCACATGCCTGGGCTTCAGGCCAGGTCCCTAGTTGGGGCATGCAAGAGGCAACTGGTCAATGTTTCTCTCACACATTGATGTTTCTCTCCTGTTCTCCCTCCCTTCTCCTCTCTCTAAAACAGAAGAAATAAAATATTTTTAAAAAAGAAGAGGAAAATAAAACAGAGTCTTCATCTTGTGTTGCTTCTAAATCTAAATATCTCCTCTATGTAGCTTTTCTTCTTATCTGCCTGGGAAGGTCTCACTCTGATCACAGCCAATTCCTACACCAGAGTCTAGATCATACCTTCTCAGGGAAGCTCCGTCTTCACTTCTTTTCTCCCTCTTCTGTAACTTTATCTATTCTCTACATAGCATAAAAATACACTCAGGGCCTCCCAGTTGGGGAAAGTCAATCAAAGGTTCTGATGCCTCTCTCATGGCTTGGCACTGGCATCAACTCTCCCTGGACAGTCGTTTTTCTTGCAGAAGTCTGTTCTTACAAGAGATGTCTACATTTGCATGCCATGCCTCCCACTTACTATGACTTTCTGTGCTTTTTTAAAAAAGATTTTGTTTATTTATTTTTTAGAGAGAGAGGAAGGAAAGGAGAAAGAGAGGGAAAGAACTATCAGTGTGTGATTGCCTCTCATGCGCCACCTACCGGAGACCTGGCCTACAACCCAGGCGTGTGCCCTAGACTGGGAATCGAACCGGTGACCCTCTGATTCTCAGGCTGGCACTCAGTCCACTGAGCCACAGCAGCTATGGCTCCTGTACTTTTTAAAGGAGGTTTAACTCCTATGCTGCATTGTGCAAAAATCTGAAGAAGTAAGCATGATAGACTTTTGCATGTGTATAAACCCTTGTAACCACCACCTAGGTCAATACAGTATCGCCAGCACCTCATTGGGCTCATAACCTCCATAGCCCCTTCTGCTGAATAACCCCTGCCTAGAGGTAGAGAAACATCGATATGAGAAAGAAGCATCCATCGGTTGCCTCTAGCATGTGCCCCAACTGGGGACCAAACTCGCAACCCCAGCATGTGCCCTGACTGGGAACGGAACTTGTGACTTTTTGGTTTACAGGACAGTGCTCCACCCAACTGAGCCAAACCAGCCAGGGCCAAAGAATATTCTTGTCTGTTTTTTGGTACATCTTAGCACTGATATCTATGAGGGGTACAGGTTATGAGATAGGGGTGCATTCAGCTTTCATAGAAACACACAAACTGTTGGGCAGGCTGGCTGCCCCCTCATATATTTCCATGACTCACAGGTGAGAGCATCTGTCTCTCCCCATCTTGACCAGCCATTGACCAAAGTCATTACCTTTGCTCTTTAAGGCTCTGAGGGAGGTTCCTCTACACCAGCCACCGCTTGGAAACTGCTCCTTATACCGTTGCTCCTCTGCTCCTAATTCTCAAATACAGCCCAGCCCATGGCTTACTGAGCGCCTGCAGTATCTGGCATTGTGCCAAGAGCTCACAGGCATCTTCTCACTCAACCTTCATGACAGCCTGGAAGGCAGAGATGGAAAGTCTCCTGTCTTCCAGGAAAGGAAGTTGGGATGGGAACAGCTACGGAATCTGTCCAGTATCAGCTGACTCTGTATAGGCCGCATTAAGATTTTATATCTGTACAGGCAGAATTAGAGCTGAGGTGTTCTGGCTCCAGAGCCGACCCTTGTAACCTCCATGCCCATGAGTTCATGACAGCACAGGCTTCTAGATGGTACTGTGCTTGAGTGTTTGGTCCCTTTGGATTCTCTTACCCAGTTCTCACTGGACCTTCATTCTCTTCTCTCTCTGGTGACCACTCTAATGTTGGCTCATCAAACATCTCACAGCCCATTCTTTCTACTGTTAATACTCTCCAACGTTAGTTCACACATTATTCCTTGTTTCCCAGCCAGGTCCAGAAGTACATTATGTGGTTAATCCATAATAAAAAACTAAAGTTAACGTGCATTAATTTTTTTTTGTTTGGTGTCTGGCACTGTACGGAGCATGGTATATGCAGTGTATAAAACTCCTCCAGCCCACAGTTCTACAAGGCAGGCTCTGTTTTTAGCTTTATTATTTATAAGAGAAAATGAAGGCTTATGGAATTAAGAGTACCTTACCAGGCACCACAAAGCTAATAGTGAGTTTTTCTGGAACTTGAGCCTAGAGTTTTGTGGTCGGAGACCATGATCTTAACCACAGTACCCATGTGCCCTCCAACTTTTGTTGAGTGGAACTCGGGTTTAGAGCTCAAATAATCATATACCTTAGTTTATGACACATTGCCATCCTTGATTTATAAAGGACCTTGACTGATTGATTATTAATTAAGTTGTTTATTTGCTGATTCATTTCTTTTTAAAATAATACACTTAACATCACCAGACTCAAGAGAGAACATTACTCATACCCTACTATCTTAATCTGTCTGGGCTGTTATGACAAGAATGCCACAGATAGTTTTGGAGGCTGGGAAGTCCAAGATCAAGATGCTGGCAGACCTGGTGAGGGCCCACTTCCTGGTTTGCAGGTGGTCATATTCTTGTTTTGTCCTCACGTGGCAGACAGAAGAAGCAAGCTGTCTTGTGTCTCCTCTTGTAAGGACACTAATCCCATCAGGGGGCTCCACTTTCATCAACCCCATCCTCTTAGGTACTGTTGTTCCCTGATTCTGGGAAGACTGGTTTTTTTTTTTTTTCATTCTGTGTCCTAAGACTGAAGTGGGCTTCCTACTTTCTCTGGCCACTTCTACCATTCTCATAGGACTCAGCTCACAAGGCACGCACGCTGTTTAGCAAGCCTCCCTGACCTTCCTAACTCCCATCTCAGTTGTACAGGTGGCCTGTTACTGGCCCCTTGTAGCACCTTGAGATGTTCTTTCTTTCAGCCAACTCACCACACACAATGTCTTCATTAGTCTGCATCTGCCCCTGGTCTCCAGACACTCTGTCCCCGATATGTCCTTTCCCTTTGGGTCTCCCGTCTAAAGGTTTCAAGAGTCTAAGAACCAAAAAAAGGAATTTAAAACCTGAGTTTCAGATCTGAGAAGACAGTAGCTTCAGACCACCATTTTCATCTCCTTGCTCTCACTGAAATGGTGATTTTGTTCCTTCTGCATTTCCATCACTAATAAGCCCTTTTGTGTATTGAATTCCAAATTCCCTTCAGGTGACAGCACAAAACCCAAGACCATAGATCCCCGCCCTTCCCACCTGGACTTATCTGAGGACATCTCACACCAGGAGCAACTGACTCGGCGAGACTCAGGGGACACTCAGGTAGGGCAAAGCAAAGACCAAGTCGGACCATCAGAAGTTCAGGAAGGCCACCTGAGACCAGGGACAGATCTCCCAAGGGAGAAGCTCCCTGGGAAATTGAGCCCTGAATGTGACAGTTTAGGGAGAGGCAGTGGTCTGCACTCCCTGACCATCCAGGAGCCCGTGTCTCCAGGAGATGCTCTATCTGAACAAGACTCACACAGAACAGTGAAAGATCCTTTAATTCGTGAAGGAAAACAGTCCTACATTTGTGAGCAGTGCGGGAAAGTGTTTAACAAGAAATGCTTCCTGGTCCGACATACACAAGTTCACACTGGAGTGAAGCCCTATGGATGCACAGAGTGTGGGAAAACCTTTAGCAAGAGCACCCACCTCCTGCAGCACCACTTGATCCACACAGGGGAGAGGCCCTTTGAGTGCCTGGAATGTGGGAAGGCCTTCAACCGCCGGTCACACCTCACTAGGCACCAGCGGATCCACACTGGAGAGAGGCCCTATGTGTGCAGTGAGTGTGGAAAGGCCTTCACCCACCGCTCCAATTTGGTGCTGCATAATAGGGGCCACACAGGAGAAAAACCCTTTGTGTGCAAAGAATGTGGGAAAGCCTTCCGTGATAAGACTGGTTTCCTTCGACACTATATCATCCATACAGGAGAAAAGCCCTTTGTGTGCAAGGAGTGTGGGAAGGCCTTCAACCGCCGGTCACACCTCACTTGGCACCAGCAGACTCACAGCGGACTGAGACCCTTTGAATGCAAGGAGTGTGGAAAAGCCTTTTGCGACAGCACAGACCTCATTCAGCACTACGTCATCCACACTGGAGAGAAGCCATACAAGTGCCTTGAGTGTGGCAAGGCCTTCTACCGCAGGTCACACCTCAAGCAGCACCAGCGGAGTCACACTGGGGAGAAACCATATGTGTGTGGTGAGTGTGGAAAGGCCTTCACCCACTGCTCCACTTTTATCTTACATAAGAGGGCCCACACTGGAGAGAAACCCTATGAGTGCAAAGAGTGTGGGAAAGCCTTCAGCAATCGGTCAGACCTCATTCGACACTTTAGCATCCACACCGAAGAGAAACCCTATGAGTGCAGTGAGTGTGGGAAGGCCTTTAACCGCAGGTCATACCTCACAAGACATCAGCGGATCCACAGTGGAGAGAAGCCCTATGAGTGTATGGAGTGTGGGAAGACTTTTTGCCAAAGGGCAAACCTCATTCGACACTCCATCATCCACACTGGAGAGAAGCCATTCGTGTGCAATGAATGTGGTAAGGCCTTCACCTACTGCTATACTTTTATTTTACATAAGAGGGCCCACATTGGAGAGAAACCTTTTGAGTGTAAAGAATGTGAGAAAGCCTTCAGTACTAGGAAAGATCTCATTCGACACATCAGCATCCATGCCGGAGAGAAGCCCTATGAGTGCAGTGAATGTGGGAAGGCCTTTAACCGCAGGTCAGGCCTCACGCGGCACCAGCGGATCCACAGTGGAGAGAAGCCCTTTGAGTGCATGGAGTGCGGGAAATCCTTCTGCTGGAGCACAAGCCTCATTCGACATGCCATCATCCATACTGGAGAGAAGCCCTATGAATGCAATGAGTGTGGAAAAGCCTTTGGTCGCAGCTCATCTCTCAGTCAACATCAAAGGGTTCATACTGGGAGAAACCCTGTCAAGTAGAATAGAAATAGGAAGACCCTTTACAGGTGGACAATCCTCAGTCAATCTCCAAGAACTCCTGTTGGGGAAAGACTTTTTGAATGTAAACAACTGGAAAATGTTTTGCCAGAATGTGACCATTTATACCAAAGAGAATCATCCCCCCCACCCCAACAACCCCAGTTTTCTCTGTGTGAAGACATGTTGCAGGATATCACTTGTCTTTTAATGAATCATGTTAGAAATTGACTCAGCCTAGAATCTCATTCTGCATCTGAGAATTCATCCAGGACTTTGATCCAGCAAAACCTTCAGCCACATCTTTCTCCTTATTTTACACTGCAAAATTATCTCAGGGGTATTTAAACAAAGAAAGAGGAAACAGAAGCAAGACAAATGCAACCACAGCTTCTTTCACAGATCAGAGGGCCTCGTTCCCTTTTTTGTTCTGTGTATACATTCACTTCTGTCAAAAATCAAGAGTTAGGCTTTTGACCATGTTTGAAAACACTAATCGAAAGCCTTTGTTCTACAACATTGTCTCTACCTGTGAGCAGCATGAGTCTCTAAGAAATATGAATGCTTAAATTATGAAATGCTTTTATATTCAGATAAAGATGTACATATGATACAGAGGAAGCTACTCAGATTATTAAATTTCTTTTTGAAAGTGACAAACATAAACATTAAATGTACACACAAATTCAGATTTTTAAAAATATGATGTCTTTTCATGCCTTTAACCATCCAAAACTCAGTCTTCATCTTGAACTACTTGTTTATTTTTTCTCTTTTTTTCTGTGGGGTGAGGATGACAGTGTCACTGTGTAACCTCCCAGATGAATCCTGATTATACCCTCTGACTGTGATTTCTAAGCTTCAGTCTTCCTGAGAGTGACTTTCACTTCAGCAATTTTCTAGGGGTTGAATTAGAGCCAAAACAAAATAAAACATGTGGCTGAATTAAAAGAATAAGATAAAGTCAGAAAAACAGAGAATGCATCTCATTTTTTTTATCCTCACGCAAGGACATGTTCATTGATTCTAGAGAGGGGAGAGGGAGGGAGGGAAGGAGAGGGAGAGAAACGTCCATGTAAGAGGGAAACATCAATGGGTCGCCTCTTGTATGCACCCTGACCAGGACTGAACCCACAACCTAGGCATGTGCCCTGACCAGGAATCGAATCTGTGACTTTTCAGTTTATAGGATAAAAGTCCAATGAACTGAGCCACACTGGCCTGGGCACATTTCATTTTTAATCTTAAAAATTATACGAAGATTCACTGTTAAATTAACTTGAATTTTAACACAAAGTAGGCATATATACATGTGGGTATGTGTGAGTTTCACTGTTGTCACCATGGGGTTAGTCCCGTTATAAAAACTAATAACTAGTATCTTTCCTCAGGGTATTTTGGAATTTCTCCTTTGCCTTTTTTTTTTTTTTTTTTTTTAGCTACATGTGATACTATTACCTCACAGGAATATACTGTACAAGAAATATATATACTATACAGAAAAATGACCATGTCTTCACTTTGAACCCTCAGGGCCTTTTAAATGACTACTTGTAGATTTGTATTGCTACTGTAGGCAAAGCCATTTCTGATGTATTAATTAATGGTACTGTTGTTAAGGCACCTCTTCATCCTCTTCAGTAGCCTCTAGGTTCCGAATATTTTCTCCTAAAAGTTTTATACTTTTAACTTTTACATTTAGATCTCTGGTCCATATTGAGTTAATTTTTGTATTACCCTATGAGGTTTAGGTTGAATTTCTTTCTTATATTTTTGCCTAAGTTTATTCTGTTGTTCCAGCTCCATTTCTTGAAAAGACTATTTGGCTTTCATTGAATTGTGTTTACTCCTTAGTCAAAAATCATTTGGGCATATTTGTGCTGGTCAGTTTCTGAATTCTCTATATTATCTCATT